>PVJL010003706.1:0-149518 GCA_004026885.1 Lyroderma lyra | reverse complement strand
CCGCTCTGAGGTGCGAATCCTCGTCTGCAAAGACCCTTCGGGCTCAAAGAGCGTGAACCTCTGCACCTCACCAGCAGAGGGGTTTAACTCTGCCATCGCCTGTAGACATGACAGTGTGACTACAGGTTGCGGGAGTGAGGGACAGCCCCCATTTCCTCCTTTAGAGCCAGTCTCTGGCCCTCACAAGAAAGGAAGACCGTTGCATGCTGAGCCCCTCCTGTGCACATTCTCTCTTACCCAGGAGGAAATCAAGGCCCAGAGAGAAGCCGAAACACACCCAGAGTCACCCATACAGCAAGAGGCTGAATCAGGGTTCAAATTCCACCACTGACTAACGCTACATGCTGTCCCCCGGATCCACTGCCCTACCTAAGAGACTCCTACACCTACCTTCCTCAGTTGTCCATCTTTTTCCCAAATGTGAAGGATGCTCAAATGTAAGCTCCTAGCAAACAGTTCCATCAGCCTTTAATGGCCAATTCCAGCACGAGTTACTGAGCACTCACCACGCTAAGGATTCTGCTGCCTCAGCTCACCCAATCTGCAACACTAGCCTGCTGCAGGCTGGTATTAAAATCCCCATTTTGGAGGCCGAAACTAAAGGCTCAGAGAGGTTAAGTCACCTGGCCCAAAGTCACACAGCCAGAAAGCCACAAGTATCCCCCCACTTCTAAAGCTGAAAATCAGCCCCCAGGCTTTTGGGAGACTCTCCAAGGGGCTTCCAAGACCGTCTAGGCCTCCAACTTCAATAGATAAATCTCCAAGTTTCCCTAGGTGACCCCTAGGAAGTGACATGAGTGGAAGTTTAAACAGAAGAGTGGGCCACATGGCCTTATCCACACTGGCCCAGAGCATCAGAAGGAAGGAGCAGGATGAGGTAGGAATGGCAGGATCCTGGGAATCTGCCAGACCGTCTGGGCAGAGCACTTCACAAACTGGGCAGCCCAAACCTGGCACCCACAACCAGATGGCAGCACTGCTGAAAGGTGGCTGGGTACTGGGCAGAGCCACGACCGGCCTCCCCAGCCTGAGAGGCTACCAACTGAGTCAGCACTGACATTTCCTGACTCCAGCCAGGCAAGGAATCCAATGGCAATTGAAAAGGAAAAGGAGAAAAGTTAGTAACTAAGGGACACTGGGGATGGTCGTTGGAGAAGAGCTCAGACCATAGAAAAGCTGCCCCTCATCTAAACTCTGTAACGATCTAAGGTACGGGCTCGGGATCCACACAGACTGCTGTTCAAACCCCACCCCCAGGAGCGACCAGCTGTGAGGGCCCGGGAAGGTCACTCACCCTCTCTGAGCTTCAGTTTCCGCATGTGGACTGAGAATTGTCAGGAGCCCCAGAAGCAGGAGCTACTGGTATTTCCGAGGCTGAACTGTTCTTGTACCACTGAAAACAGTGCCTTACAGGGACGAGGCTGCAGTCTCAAGCAAAGGCTGGTGTGCACCGCGCAGCCCCCTCCACACTAGGGTCTCACATCAGCCTCCAACCCTCCACTCCCCCACCAGGGAACGAAGCTCACTCCTCACCAGGAGCAAGCCTCTGGGAGTGAGGCCCAGCAGCACAGGCCTGGACTTTCCTCCCAGAGCAGCGAGGAGCCAAATGCCCAAACCTCCGCAGGCACAGGCCACAGCGGGGTTGCACCTGGGTCAGGGTTGGGTGCAGGGCATTGGGGGGCCGATCCCACAGGAAGCAGAGCTCCTTCTCAACAGGATTGAAAAGCCGCTGCCCAGACAAGCCCATGGGGAGGTGGGGAAAGGCCTCTGCCAGAATGGTCAGAATGAGAATTCTGTTAGGACTTTTAAGAATAAAATCTTAAAGAAAAGCAGCTTTAGTGCCAGCCAAACCAGGTTCAAATCCAAGCTGCCTCACCTACTAGCTTTACAACTTAGGGTTAACTCTGCGTCTTTTTCTGGGCCTTCGTTTCCCGCTCTGTAACACGGTCTGGGGTGCAAAAAAGAAATTCCATCCCCAGAAAAGCAAGAGTCCCACAGCACTGAACATTCCTCACAGAGATGCCCAGGATCCTGAGAAGGCAGGAACCACCTCCCGGGGACTCACAAACACCCCCACACATATCAACATGCCCCCCTTCTCCCCGACTCCCCCAACCACCCTGGGAAAACAGAAGAGCACCCCTGTGCACTGCAGGAACAAGCCTTCATGGCCTGGGGCTGGGAGGACTGCGTGCTAGGACCGGATGTTTCCTCACCTCCACACCCCAGCCCTCGACTGCTGGATGGAAACAGGGTGAGGCAGAAATGAAAGTGAAACTCCCACGGGGAATCCTCTCTGCACCCACCTACCACCGCCAGGCCCTCCTAGGAAGCAGTGAGCGAGGAGGCCGGGGGCATGTCCTGCCCTGGTCACCAATACTGAAGGACCCCCACACCAGGTAAGGACAGGGGAAGGAGGCAGGGAGGCCAGCAGCCTGCCCTGGACTGGGCGCTCCCACCAGAGATGTGTCAAAGACCCCGGGCTCCACCTAGGAGGCCAGGGAGGGGGCCCTCTGGGGGGAGGGGCAAATCCGATCATCTATTAAGCACCTGCCATGCTCACTAGTCCTAGAGGTGGGTATACTTCACCCACTTCACAGATGGAGGAGCAGAGGCTCAGGGAGACAGAACAGTCTGCCTAGTCATCCACAGCCACCTGGCACATCCTGTGTTTCAAGTTCACTGCTGTATCACCACCTACCACCCCTCTGGGCCCAACAAGTGCACACAGAGGCAGCTCAGAAAAGAACACCTTGATTTCCTTCTGAAACTGGGTATCAAGACAGTGGTGCCCAGATGTTACATTCAAGTCTGAGAAGGCAGCCCGGCAGGGCAGCAACAGCATGGTTTGAGGCTTCGACCAGGCTCGAGGGTAAATCCCAGCTCTGCGGTCACTTGTGACCAGGCAAGACATCCCGCCCCTCCCTGAGCCTCAGTGTCCCCATCCAATCTGCAACAGGGCCTGGCCCTCACCATGCTCCACAATCTGGTGTGAGCCACTGATTCAGGTGGGAGCAGAGGGGATCCTCAGCACAGCCCTTTGGAGCATGGAGGGCCATCTGGACAAGCCCAAGTCCTGCTTCCACTGCGCAGGCTCCAAGACTCAAGCACGCAGGTGGCTGATGGGAGCCAGTGGGTCTGCAGAGCAAAGTGCCCAGGAAAGCACCACGGGCTCTGCTACTGCCCTGCTCCCAGCCCCGCCCGGGGGGCACGATCAGCGTCACACCAGGCTGGGCCAGTCCCCAGGAATGTCTCCAGTACAAAACCCAGCTCCTGGCAGACTCGGGATCCCACTTTAAATACATTCCAGGACAAACCAGCAGCCAGAGGCAATAAATTTTTTAAAGGGAAGAGAAGACAGCCCCAGTGTTTGCAAGCAGCAGGTGGAGCTGGGCGGGCCACCTGGGACTCGGGCCCTGCCTCCCTCCGTGTGATACGCTCAGGAGAGCCTGGCGGGTGCCCCAGGTAGCACGCGTCCCGCACAGGGGCTCCAGGGACAGCGCAGCCTGGGAATGCTTACATCCCAAATGCCCTCCCGGAAAGCTCCTGTCCCCTGGAGGCCCGGCAGTAAGAGCCCACTTTAGCCTGTTTAACTTGGTGTTCAACAGCCTGACAGTTCTGGGGTGAGGCCCAGTGATGACAGTTTCAGTTTTCCAGAGGAGTCCTGAGGGCACTTGTTAAAAGGAGACTCTGAGACCCCTGCCCTGTAGAGTTTACGAGGCAGGGGGTGGACTCAGGGCTCTGTGTCTTTCACTCGTGCCCCAGGTGCTTCTTATGTTGAGCAACTTCCTCAAAGGCCGGCCTAGTAGGTAAATGACTATAAAAGAGAACAGCCTCTGGCGTGGCTTCCCTAGGGCCCTCGGGCGCCTGCGGCCTAACCTGCACTGTGGGAAAGTTCACGGCCTAAGCCTCAAGGGCTCCAGCATCCCCACACATCCCCTTGCCCAGGCCCTCGAGGACCAGAACTGTTCATGCCGCAACACAAAGGCGGGACCAGGCCAGCCCAGCGTGGAATGTCCAGCCTTCTGTCCTGGGCCCCAGAGTACAGCCGCATCCCAGGTGGGCAAACATCACAACGCCCCCCACCAGGGAACAAGGTTACCGAAGGCCAACGCCCTGCTGCCTTTTGACCACCCGTCTAACGCCCCTAGCAGGCCGCCCTCAGTCCACACAGAACGCAGCGCTACGTCAGAGGCAGGCCGGGGTGTGTGGCCTCTAGGAAGCAGACACCACCCCCCACCACACCCCAGCTCTGTTGCTCTTTAGCTCCTAGGAGAAAGGGCTTTCAGCCTCTCTCGCTCCCACCCAATCAGAGAGGCCTTCTCAGACCACAGAGGCTAACATGGCTGCCACCAGCCCTGCCCGGGCTCTCCTATTTGCAGGGTTCGGACCCTAATTACGGTATCTGCGAGCAGGTTTACCTGTACCTCCTCACCAGGCAGCTAGGGAGAGCACCGGGGCGGGGACCAGCACGGGGCCAGCCAGGGCAGATGCTAGGGATTTGCTGAGTGAATAAAAGAATGAAGGAATGAAGCTGCCAATCCCCTCCCTGACCTGGGACCCTCCCTGACCTGGGACCCACCATCCCTTCCCTTCCCTCCACCTCCCCGCACCCCTGCGGTTTTCTCCCTGGCACAGAGCACTCCAGTGTCACAGTCGCTCTTGGCTGAGCCAAAGGGGATGGAAAAGTCTTCCAAAACCCACCAGGAAGTTCCTTCATCCATAAACAAATGCTCATTAGGTCCTCCTGTGTGCACTGGGCAGGCCTGAGGTCTCAGCAGCAAACAAATCTGCCAGAGCCTCTACCTTCACAGAACCAGCTCCTCAAAGGAGACGGTCAAGGAGCAGGCCGTGTGCCAGTCCTGACAGAAAGAACTAGTCAGGTGCTGGGGGTCCCTAGGGTTGAAGACTCAGAGTGGAAGGGGGAAAGGGCTCTCCCAAAAGCCGTCTCTGTGAGGAACTTTGCCCCGTGTGTCCTGATTCTCCAGGGGTGGCTCATGCCTTAGAACAGTGGTTCTCAACCTTCCTAATGCCACGACCCTGTAATACAGTCCTCATGTTGGGTGACCCCCATAAAATTATTTTCGTTGCTACTTCATAACTGTCATGTTGCTCCTGATATGAATCGTCATGTAAATATCTGATATGTGTTTTCCAATGGTCTTAGGTGACCCCTGTGAAAGGGTCGTTCGACCCCCAAAGCGGTCACAACCCACAGGTTGAGAACCGCTGCCTTAGAAAAATCTACCCCATTGGGCTCCAAAGGTAGGGCTGCCCCCGAACACCAAGAGCAGTTAGCAGGGTAGGACAGTTCCTGGCCACCAAGGTGGGCACCTAGGAATCAGGGACCTGGGGGTCACTGATGGGAGTGTTTCTTAGAATCTCCACAGCCAATGACATGCCCATTCCCTGAACCCTAACAGTGAAGAGTGGGAGCAGCCCTAGGGGCTGTCACAGTCCTCAGCCTGGCACCACGATGGGCCTGCAGAACCCAGCCCATGAGGCCCAGCTGGGGAGGCACAGGCCACAAGGGCAGCTGCTTTCTGAGGGTGGCTGGGAGCAGGCAAGACAAAGCACCAGGCAGAATTCAAACAGCCCAGTGGGAACGACCTGGCTGCTCCAATAGGCACCCTTGTTCCCAACTCCCGAGGAAGTGCTGTTTCAAAGCAGGCTTCAACAGGCAACAGGGAGGGGGCACTGATTTGGGAGCTGGCAAGCCCCCTGCCACACCCCACTGTGCGACCTCGGACAAGCCACCCCTCTGGAGAGTCCAACCCTCCCCAAAGTAAGGCCGCGCACACCCAGGCCAGCTTTCCCAGGACCGGCAGAGGGGGAGAGGCTGGGTGGGCCCGATTCACGCACAAAGGGGTAAGGTGTTTAGGGCCGTGGCTTTGCCAGGGAAGGAGTAGGTACACAGCTCCAGACGGGTGATTTGCTTTCTGAAATGAATCTTACTTTTCTAAGGTACCAGAACATTCTTTCAAAAAGCTAGTGTACTAGCTGAATTCAAAATATGAATAGGAACAAAAACCCTATTTACATCCAACTGTTCAGGAATTACACTCATGAGTCACTTCACTAAGCATTTACTGAATGCCCCAAACCTGCTAAACCATGTGAAAGCAACAGCCAGTGGCGGCAGGATGGCCCAGTGGTTAGGGATGGAGCCCCCAGTTCTGGCCGGCGCTGTCTAATCCAGTCAGCCCCCACCATGTGAACTCAACTCACCGTCACATGAGAAATGCAAATCAAAAGTACCACTTCTCACCTGTGTGCAGTAGGGCCAAGATAAAAAATGTTCGCCCGCCCACTGAGCGGGGGGCTGGGAGGTAACAAGCCCTCCCACAGCTGTGAGCAGTTTCAGAACTCACGAGAAAGTCAAACGTCCATGCCCACTGAGCCAGCACTCACTCAACCTGGCAGCGGACGCCCAGGCCAGCGTCGACACTGGCCAAAGCCAACCACAGGGCAAGAAATGTGGCCCATCATTTTAAGAGCTGGACCTCACTACCATTAAAGAAGTAAGACAGTGATACATAACTGTCTCAAATGAAGCAGCAATGTGCAATTTCTGCAGGTCACAGCGTTCGTGCAACAAACGCAACAGTATATCCGGAGAGACCTGCACACGCAGGTCTGCACAGAACGCCTCTGGAGAGAGACTGCTGACAGTCTCTGTAGTTGTCCCTAAGTGACTGGAACTCGAGAACAAGGAGGAAACTGACTTTTTGTTGTATGCTTTGAGTCCTCTGATTTTAACATGTGCTTGTATCAAATCTTCAAAACTATAAAGAAAACCGTAATTGTTAGCTAATCATAGTAATATGATTGCTCGTGGAGACTCATGGCATTTTCGGGAAATCCAACACAAACACTTCTTGAATCTTTAAACTTAAAAAAACAAAAAGAGTATCTTGCATTAACATTTAATTTTCTCAGGTTCCCCATCCATAAAGTAGGTGAGGACAGCACCTTTGCTGCCTGGGGCAGTTGTAACATTGGGGGAGAGGGGGCACACGCTACAGGACGGGCCCCTCCTTAGCTGTGCGGCCCCACATTCCCCACACCCAGCAGGGTGATCAGACAGCTTCTATCACGGCCTTCGGGGTGGCTCATACTGCCCAAACCAAGAACACTATACCTACAATCGCCACAGATCTCGGGATAGAGGAACATCCATGGGCAAGAGCAACAACAAAACCAGCAGCAAGCACCACTGAGAGCTCCAGGCACTCTGCATACCCAGCATACCGATTCCTTTAATGCACACAACAACACACCGAACTGAGTGCTGTTACTATCCCTCAGTTTACAAATGAACAAATTGAGGCACAGAGGGGTAAGTCACACGCCCAGGGTCACAGGAGGAGCCAGGCCTAGGACCCAAGCAGTCACATCAACAGACAGCACTGTCCGGATGTGCGTCTTCTCCCACTGCAAATCCACTGTGCTCCCACGGGGCTGGTAGAAAGTGTTTATTCGCAAGTCTGGGCTATGGATAGTCCCTATGCACCGCTGCAAAGGAAACCTAAGTCACTACCTCCTCCCCGCCACATCCCCAAATGGTGCCAAATCCAGACATTAAGACCAACAGAAAAATACCCACCCACAGACCAGCATCACTTAGTCCTGGAGATCCTCCTTCCTCTCTCTTAAGAATCTCCAACAAGAATTCCAACCTAGAACGGTCAACCACCCCAGCAGAACAGGACCTTCTGACGCCCCGTTTTTGAAGAAAGGAATGTAGGGGAAGGGATGGCAGTACCCTAAGCTCCCTGGCATGCCTCCCAGGCCATAGTTACTGTTAATACTATACTCTCAGCTCCAGGGGGGCCGGGGGGGGGGGGCAGGGGCTCCATCCCACTGCTCCCCAACGTACTGCCTGAAACCAGTCCTGGACTCCAGAAGGCACTCAGTGAACTAGTGCCACCATGGACTCTCGGCCTAGTTCGTTCGAAGAGAACTGTACAAAGGGTCCCCTGCAGGAAAGCCTGCCTCAATAACATGGTCTGAGATTGCACCATAAACACACTTCCTACAGACCCGTTGGCCCAGCTGGTTTCTCAAGGACAAGAACCTCACAAACATTACTCTTCTGCTTTTGGAGCCTCCAGGAAGCCCCAGGTTAACCCGGGCAAAGAAGAGACATTTAAACAAGGTAACCACATTCTTGGGTGCAGAGAGGACCCAGAACTGGGCTCGGGGAAGCCCAACTAGCTGTGCAAGTCCCTCATACCCCCCATCCCTCCATCTGTGCACTGCTGGGAGTATGAAGTGAGATGAGGTAGTTGGAAAGACCCCATTAGAAAGTCAACGAATATCACAGCAAAGACAGACAGGGGTTCACCCACATTTTACACCAGAATGCTGCAGAAAGTCATGAGTTTTCACTACCTCCGGCAACAGTTTCAGCCACAGGAAAGAGTGGGGAGGTGACAAGGAGTTGGAGAAGAGACACAGAAAACACAAACAAAGGGAACCAGGGCCAGCCAGCATTTCCAAACGGGGCACGGTGGAGAACTAAAACCATTTAAAACCACCCAACATTTCCAACCAACAGCTTCATTTCTTTGCTCGCCCTCTGACGTCCCTTTTGGGCATCTTGAGAAAGCCACAAAGGAGTACAGGAGCTGCGGAGGTGCTCCAGGGGAAGGGGAAGGGGAAGGAAGGGGAGGTGGGGAAAGGGAACGAGCAGGTCCCCGAGGAGATGGAGGAAACAAGATGGTGACAGGAACACACTGCTAAAAAACAGGCTGAGTCAAAGGCCCATCTGCTGACTAGTCAGAGGGCCCGCCTAGCAAGGTGCACCAAGGCTCTGACAGGGTGGCCCTTGTGTCTACCTAAGGGACCCTGACAGCACCAGGCTCCAAACACCTCCTGACGCCATCATGTACAATGCCCCCAGGAGAACGGGCAGCACAGCTGCTAAAGGTGTGTATGACTCAGCTTTGCAAATAAAACTGTCCCCAGGACAAGATGGCAGTAGCCGGACCTCTGAAACGATAACAAGGGGAAAGGACTGGCTTTCTGTGTGGGTCTCAGGTCAGCAGGTTGGATCCATTCTACAAGTTAAATAAAAGAACAAACCTAGGGAACCTGCCCGCTCTCATGCCTGTTTCCCCATCTGTAAAACAAAGGGCTGGATGAGATGAGCTCCAACATCCCTTCCTGCTCGAAGATTTTTACGAGGCCTGACATTCAACTAAACAACTCATCCCGACCCTCTCAGGTCAGCCGCTCTGGCGCTGACACTGCCCCAAACATGCAGAGCAGAGCCTCAAGTCGTTTTCAAACATCTCTGGACTTTTTCATTGGGAAATTCACAGGCAATTAATCATCCATCGAAACAGGAGCGCTGCACCCCCAGACTGTGAATGTCGAAAACATGACAGCGTCCATCCACATCACCTCTTGGGCCAGCTGAAATCGCACCAGCAATCCCACCAAACACAACTGCCCACCAGCTCTCAAGGGTGGGAGCATGCTGCACCCAATATAGATGCGGCCACCAGGAGGCGCTGCCACAAAAAATAATAAAGGAGAAAAGAAACAGGAAAAAAACTATTTTTGGTGTTTTCCTTCTTAAGCTTAAGTGACAAAATATCTAAAGCTTCCCTAATGAAAACACAAAGTGGGCTTCCTGAGAGTCAGAATGACCTATTTGACTTCTTTTTTCTCTTCAAAACCATTATTTTGGCCAGAAGAAGGCAACTCAACCTTGCGGGCAACAACCCTTTCAGAGAATTAACACTCCGCACTGGATTTCCCTCAGAATGGTTGACACCAAAGCTTGCCCTGGACACCCGTTTAAAGGCAGAGGGGACCACGGGGAGGGAAAGCCAATTTGTGTCCAGCAAGAGGACCTAGGTCAGAGTCTTGGCTGGAACTGTTTTATAAGAGCCTCCTAATTACTGAACAAAACATACCAAAGAGATGACAAGCCGCCTGCGTTAGCTGCAGACACAGGATGACACAAATAGAGCCAGACCTTGGTAAAAAGGGTGCGAGGTCCTAACTGGGATTCCCCAAGTCTTAGCGGACTACAGGGGGAGCTCCAGCACCTCACACCAGAACTAGACTTCAAGAACAAGTCAAGGGGCTTCTCCACATTTCTTCTGTGTGGAGGGCACATTTTCCACAAGTGTGTGTATCTGAGGTGCAATGTTCAAGTGCCCTTTTCTAATGTTCCAAAAGTCCTCGGATGCATTTTCAAAGCTCAGGCTTTGAGTTCATCCTGATTTCCTCATGAATTCGGCATGCCCTGCTGACCATGGCGAGCTTGCCTTCTCCTGGGAAAGCCGGCAAAGGAAAGGCAGCTGACTCCATCCCCAGATCAAGGATGCAGGCCCAGGAGCTGTTCTATGCAAGGTGCGCACCCCTGGCTGTTGGGGGGAAATCGCCTTCAGGGCTTGCTTGCATGGGGCAAAAGGGTAGCAGGCCCTTGGGACAGGCATGAGGAGCACAGAGGGGCTGCCAGCCCAGCCCACATAGGCCAGATCAGACTAGCCACTTGCTCCTCGCACCAGAAGAAAATGACACCCAATTGTTCGATTCATCATCATGTTTGGGAACCCAGCAGGGACAAAAATGAAAGTGGGGCCCCTTTTCAAGAATCAGATCTACCAAGTGGAGGCACTGCATAACAAAAGGTTTCCACCCAGAGTTTGCAATTGGCTTGGGGAGCCAGATTCTCTTAGGCTTTCATTGAGTACAGGATTTAATTCACAGCTTCTCAAAGGCAAAGCCACAGCTGTGGAGCAAGGTGAGGCACACCTGACCCAACACTGGATGCTTCTGTAATGGATTAAGAATGCGATCTTATTGAAACACCCCAAGTCTCCACTATTGAGCACCAGGAAGGGAGGGGGCGCCAAATAGAGAGGAAGGCTATCATCGTACAGCACACGCATTTTACCTAGCATCTCCTCTGCACCAGCCACTCCCTAGCTCCAGGACCCCAGACATACCACCTAACCTCTCTGCACAGAGCTCCCCCTTCTCAGACACGTGGCCCAGAATCACCACCGCGGCCAATTCTCAAGGCTGGTACGAGGCTCTAATGAGACAGCAAATCACCACATCCATGCCAAGTATTGCTACTCGCTTCGCATCGCCTTAACCTATTGCCATGCAATGACAGCTTCAAGAGCTGCACGCACAGGGCACACAGAAGGGGGTCTGCAAACACACAAACATTGGTGTCCTCCACGAAGGGAAGGGAACGGAGGTCCAAAAGTAACCTCCAGCTACAGGCAGAGAACGTGGGTCTCCCAATTTCCTAGGTCCCTCCACCACGTTCAGCAGCGCTCCCACCGCATCCTGGGCGGCTGGAGGTTTCCCCACTGGGGTCACAGTGCACCTGAGAGCCCTGGTCCGAGTCACACCGCCCATACTGGCCACGGCTTCCTTCGAACACTGCCGGCGGCCACCACAGCCACCTGGCTCCTCGGACTCAGTGTCTCCGCGCACGGCTCCTTCCCGTTTTGCTCTAACCTCCCAAAACAGCGGCTGGGGCTGCGCCGGGCTGTGACCGGGGGTCCCCCTGGCTCCGGAGCCCGTCCCTCCTTACCTGCACAGTTCAGCGAAGGCCTGGAAATTCAGCTTCTTGATTTTCTTCTCACTCAGCCAGTAGCCAACTCTCTTCCCTTTCAGAAAGGTCTGCATCTTCCTCCTCGGGCGGGGAGCTCGGGTCCAGAGGAAATCGCCCACAGGCCGAGTCTGGCGGCCCGGAGCGCGCCGTGAGCGTGCGGGAACCTCCTCCCGGCGGCGGGGACGCGGAACGGGGCTCCGGGCGCGCAGTCCTGCCGGGAGGGGCGGGCCGGGGCGGGCCGGGGCGGGGCTGGCGCCCGGGCGGGGGGAGCGGTGCTCAGCGCGGCATGCCACTGGCTGCCGCTGCGCCGGGGCCGCCCCCGCCGCCCGCGAGGCTCGCCGGCGCGTAAGTTCGCGAGCTCAGCACCCGGCCAGGCCCGGAGGAGAGACGGGAGGCCCCGGCTACCGGCGCCACCCAGTCCGCCTCCCTGCGGCTACCCAGGACCGAGCAACCCGCCCTCCAGCGGCGGCTTTGGGCAAAGGATCGGCCCCGGCGCTCCGTCTGTGCGCCGCTCCTAAGTCCCTCCTCCCTCCCTGCCTCGCCAGCTGGCCCGCCCTCCGAGCCCCCGGCGGCGCGGACGGCCGTTCCCAGCCAGGCGCGTGCCCTTCCCGGCGCGCTCGGACCCCAGCAGGGCGCACGCGGCCGCCCGTGACCCCCGCCCCGCCCCGCCCCGCCGCCCTCACCTGCCGCCGCCACTTCCTCCTAGTCCTCGTCCCCGGGCGCAATCGCCGAGCCCGGCCCAGCAGCCGCGCTGACCCGGCCGGCCAGCCCGCTGGACCCGCCGGGGCGGAGGAAGCGCAGCCTCGCCGGCCGCCAGAGGGCAGCACCGCCCGCCGGCTCTTAAAGGCGCCGCGCCTTCCTCGCCTAGTATTAATAATTTGGTGCTTGTTTGTGTCGGGGCTCATGCTGTTGAGCTTGGGGGCGAAGGGCACGGGTTTTACTTTTTAAAGGGATGAGAGGAATCGTGTCGTGGTCATTTCCTGCCTGTCCTTTGGGAGTGATCGAACCACTCAGTTTAATTCATCAAAGGCATTTCTGTATATACCCTTAGCAGTATTCAGCCCCTCCCCCAAGATAATTCTTCGGAACCGCAGCGAGATCATTTCTCTTCCCTCGAGGAGACAGACCCAGGCCCAGGATAGAGGTCCCTGGGGCAGGGACATGAACACCCTGGAGCCTTCTTAGGCTTAGGACGTTGACTCACGCTCTGAGTCCCCTTCAACCCACAGGGTAAGGGGGCGACCGGGACTAGAAGGTAGCATCAAGGATGAGGGTAGAACAATTTCAGGAGACCCTTTTCCTTTTGGGGTGCAAGCCAGTAGCAGCCTCCAGGCCCTTGATTCACAACCCCAGCCTCCCCTGCCCAAGCCCTACTGTGGGGCAGTAGGAAAGCATCCTGCCGCAGAGCGCTCTGGGTGCACATCTCTCCCAGGCCCAGGCGGGAAGAATGAATGGGTGTGGGGAGGCTCCAAGTAGACATTTAAGCAGGCGTTGGAATATATGGAAGATTCTGGTAATTTCTCAAGCCTGAGAAGGGGGAATAACTTGAATCGAGGCAGGGAGACATGAAAGAACCAAGTTGTTAGCAGCGACCAAATCTGAGCTCATTCTTTAGAGGCCTGCCTTCCTTCCCTAATTACAACCTCCACTTACCCTTCTTCCCCCTGGTTTTCCAAGTTGCAGCTAAGTGAGGCTTGTCCACTGTGGGAAGTGATCACATACGTCAGCTATCTCCACCCCTCAGCCCGACCACAGGCTTGCTCTGACCTTGCAAGCCTCTCTGAGCCCCAGGCCCTCCATCTTACCTCCCCAAGTGAGCCCTGCCTCCAGAGCACTTCGAACTGCAGAGCTTTGGCTTTGAGGTCGAAAATGTATAGTGTTGATGGGGTGTGGTGGGGTTGGCCAAAGGACAGTAGAGATGTCCCTCATTGTAATGGGAAGAACTGCCTTTGGCTTCAGAAAGACCCAGGTTGGGGGTCCTAGTTCAGCTCCTCCCAACTTAGGCAAGTCACTTACGTTCTGCCTCCAGGTGGGAAAAGGAATGCTTGCCTTAAATGACCGGTGAGCATTAGAACAGGGTAATGCCCTGGTCCTCAGTAGTCATTCAGAAGTGACGCTCGTTCTCTCTCATCCAAAGATTCTTAACTTGAGGCCCAGTTAAGTCCCCACACCCCCACCCCAGGGCTTCAGGAACCCCTGCAGCTGCCAGAAATTATGTGCAGAATGGTCTTAGCTTTCAACAAACTCTCAAAAACTCTGATATGCCCCAAAAGAGTCACTGATTACTCCAACTTCCTATCTTATCATTGGAGAAATGAACCCAGAGAGGAAAGTGGATTTGCCCAAGATCACAGAGCAGGTACATGGGAAAGCTAGGAACTGAGAGCCCTCTACCCTGACACCCCCCCACACACACACACACTGCTCACCATCCTTCTAGAGTTGTGGGAAGGATGTGAGAGGAGAGGGACCCATTCTGAGCACTGGGACCCCTGCCCTGGGTAGAGCAGGATCCTCCCCAGGCACTTGAGGGACCAGGGACCCACACACACTTCTCTAGAATCCTGAATGGGTCCTGGCCTCAAGCCTCCTCTCCAGTGAGAATGGGAAATTTTACATTTTTATCTCTATTTTAACATCTCGGTCATTCCCACTGGGATCTCCAAGGCTAGAATCACCCTCAGAGCTGTCCCCCCTTGACCAACAGATGGGGCCTTTGCCTACCCCACCCCTGCCCAGTCTGCCAGTCATTGAGTACGGGCTGACCCCATGGAGAAAAATGACCTTGGGCCCAGATCATTTCTCAGATTCTCTACTTCCTCCATTTCTTTCGGTGCCACAAAACCCATCAACCCTCCCCGACTTGTGTGTCCCCGCTAGTCCCTGCTAGCCTGTTCCCCACACTTCAGCCAAAGCTCTTCAGAATGCAAATTGGATTTGATCAGGCCGATCAGGCTACACTATTAACTCCCCCACCCCAACCCACCCCCAGCCTAAACAGTTCCCACTGTACTTGAGATAAAGCCAAAACTCCTTGGCAACGCCAACGCCTCCCATCATCTCCCATCATGGTCCCCTCACCCTGCCCCCGCCATCCTGGCTTCTTGTGGTCCCCGCTGTTCCTAGGGCCTTTAAGACATGCGGTCCATTTTTCTGGAATGTTTTTTCTCTCTTCACTTATTAACTCATCCATCAGCTCTCAGCCCAGGAGTCCCTTCCTGGCATCTCGGCCATCTGGCTTTGCACACCTTCAATGACAGTGGTTGTAGCAGGAATCTAGGCCCACCAGAGAGAGAATCACGCAAACACCAAAGACAGAAGAGGAAGGGGTTCTTTATGTCACTGGTGGAGCTGCGGCAGACAAAAGTCTAAAATGGCCCAGCTCTCCGACTCACTCTGGTCCTGTCCTTTTATAGGACTTACAGGCTTAAAGGAGCAACTAACTGTGTTGCCTTTTGATTGGTGGAGTGAGCAATCATGTCATCTTTTGAATGGGAGTCCTAATGCATTGGTGGGTATTCTCGGCGGGTTGTTACAGGAAAATGAGTCAGCAGAATCATCAGCAGAATCAGATAACTCTTTGTGGCGGGGCCTCCTCTCTCCTGGTTGTCACAGTTGGACTCTTCTTACTTGGACTGAGTACTTGACAGTGTTTGTCCCACCACTAGACTGTCAGCCCCTCAAGGGCAGGGACTGTGGGGTTTTTTCTCCTCCCCATTGTATTGTCCACGTAAGAAATGTCCAAACCTGGAGAGAATTTTTACAAGAGTTTGAGCCAAACTGGTGACAAATACCAAGAACCAAATGCTCCGGGGAATAACAGTTGCAGTTTCTTTTGTGCATTTGGAATTAAGGAGGGAACATCTGAGGAAGATTAACTGCAGGTGGGAGAAAGCCAGGCAGGGATTAGATTACAGGACGCTTAAGATTATTTACTCTCTTGAGGGTGGTTCCTTCCTAGAAGGAGGGGTCTGAAAAGAGGCATTTTCATGTGTTAACCTGGGTGCACAGAAACCACTCGGCTTAAGGCAAAGTAAACCTTTTACTTAAAAGTTATATATACCATGACCCCAGTTAGGAATTTATGATTATAGCACCCCTTTTTTGTGCACACTACCGTATGCACAGTAGTGAATATACAGGCAGCCAGTCTGGGTTCTGTCTGGATTCAGATGAAGCCACACTGCCTCTAACAGTGCCTGGCATGCTCAATAAAGGTGACCGAATAAATGAATGTCAGGTTAAGTCTCCCGATGTGGTTCCTGGCCTCTCTGAGATAAGAGGTGCAAAGGTGGAAAACTCCAGAAGAAAAACCTGAAGACGTCCTACATTTCCTCTGGAAGGCCGGTGAACCATAAGGAATTAAGTGGAGTATTGTGTGTCCTGTACCTGGAAGAGGATTGCAGAGCTGAGAACCAGGGAGATCCCTGGTGGCCTTCACGAAGAGCAAATATGAAAGAGTCTCAGGTATGTTAGTCGAAACAACCAAGTATGATACAGTACGGGTGGTAGGTTGTGTCAATGGAAGAACACCCAAACCTGTAGAGGATTTTTATAAAAATGTATCTGAGCCAAACAGAGGATACCCCTGGAAGCAAGGTCTCAACAGACTGATAAAAATGCTCCCTGAATGGACACTTGGTGGTTTCCATTATGCATCTGTAATTAAGGAGGGAAGGTGAGGAGATTAAATGAAGGTGGAAGAAAGCAAGGCACAGACTGCATTACAGGATAGTCAAGACTGTGAGCTCCCTCAAGGGTGGTTATGCCTCTGAGGGGTCTGAAAAAGAGGATTGCTTTGGCATGTCAAAGGTGTGCTAACGTAGACACCCAGAAACAACGGACAGGGCTTGCGTAAGGCAAAGATGAAAGCTTTCACAAAAGAAGTTAATTATACCTGGGGCGTGACTCCTGCCCATGACCTGCCCAGTTAGGAATTTATGATCGACTCACCCTGTGAGGCTACTTTCCACAGAATCCCTTTATTTTTTTTGTCCACAGCTGCCACTGAGCAAAACAAGAGCTGGGGACCACGCAGTCATAGTATCCGTTTGTGTGGACAGAGAACGTCTTGCTTCTGAACAGAAACCCGTAACGGGTCGCCTCTGGCTAGAGGAACTGGGCGGGGAGACTCCTGGAGCAAGAGGGGTTTCATATTTCATTGCATATTTGTTGGGCAATTAAAATATTTTTCATCAAACATATATTACTTTTTCCATTGAAAACAGGTATTAAAAAGAAAAACACATGGCTATCATGAAATGAGAGAAATATATGAAGTGCGGGCGCACAGGAGGAGCCCCGTAAATGTCCACGTCCTGCTGGAAGGGCGTTAGCAGAAAGGGACACTCCCAGGCGCAGCTGCGGGCCACTTGTCCCTCACCAAGCTGAACGGCATCTGAATTGTTTCTCCAGTGTACATCTTTTTCAAATCACACTTTCCAATAGAGCCACCCTAGCATTGCCATGCTCTAACACATTCAGGACAATTCCTTACTGTCACCTAAAGCTCTAGGACTGCCTCCAAAGCTGTCCTTTACAGCTGCTTTGTCCGAACCGGGACCCACACCGAGGCCCCGTACTGCCTTCGCTTATGATGTCTCTTGAACTCTTCTGACCTCGGCCAGTCCCCCTGTGAAAGAGACAGGGTGGATTGTCCCACGGAAGGGCTGGCCTCCAGATGGGTCTGGTTGTTTCCTCATGGTGCCATTGAGCTTGTCCTCTGACCCTACATTTTGTAACTGGAAATTAGAGCCAAAGTCTTTTTTTTTTTTTTTTTTTTTTGGTTGGTTCCCTGAGCAGGGATCGAACCCAGGCTGCAGCGGTGAGAGCACCGAAGCCATTACACCACCAGGGAACTTCCCTAGAGCCAAAATCTTGATTGGATTCAAGCGAAAAGCTTGGGGTTCGAGTATGTTATAGACGGCGTTACGTGTACGAGGAAATACGGAAGGTGTGGATGTGCTTAAGTTTTTACGAATCTAGCCACCCGCATAACCACAGCCCAAATCAAGACAAAGAATGTTCCTGGCTCCCCAGCTAGCTCCCTCTCATGCCCCCTCCCAGTTGCCCCCACACAAAGGAAACCCCTACTCTGACTTGTATCACACTGGTGAGTTTTGCCTGTTGCTGTACTTCGTAGAAATAGAATTTTATAAGAACTCTTTCACTCAGTATTATCCGTAAGATGCAAGCATACTGTTGTGTGAATCAGGGTTTCCCCCCTTATTGTCTGTTTCATTGGATGAATGCATCACCATGTCGCTGTCTGTCCCCTTGCTGATAGAGCTCCTTTGGCTTTAACACAAACTGATAATCTTGCCTGAATCCATGATTTCCTTGGGGGTTGCAAAACTGATCAGACTCTAAATCAGGTGTTGTCCCCAGAAAAAGTGGGGATGACATCTAATTTAAATGGATTTTGCCAATCTGGTGGGAGAGAGATGATTCAATTCCAGAGAAAGATGTTTATTTAGATGATACACAGTGACTGCAAATGTGCTCCCCATTTTATCAGCTGAGGACCCAGATGTCTGAAATGCCCAGCTGAAGGTCACATGGTGATGGCGATGGCAGAGTGGGCCCTGAGCCCACATGCTGGGTTTTCCCACCACTCCCTGTTATCGTGGGAAGAGACAACGAGGGGCTGACAGGAACTCTCTTCTAGAGACCTCCAAAGGAAAGAAGGAAGGAAAGGCTCAGAGAAGCAAGGCAGTACAACTGAGCTTCAAAAGTCACCTAACTGTAGCAACGTGCCCTTTGTACAGGTCAATAAACTGAGGCAAAAGGCAGAAAGCAGCAGCAGTCAGCTCTGCCTGCAGCCTGAGCAAAACTAAGCTCCTGGGGTGCAAGACCAGAGCCTCTCTGCTCATATCCATATATTCGTGCCCAAAGCCACTAAGGTGAAAAGCCAGTGACCAGACCTGCGCATGGGGACATCTCCATGATAGATAGCCCTTCTGTAATATCCGTTCTCCTTCCAAGGCCTGGGAAATGTCCTTCTCAAAGCCATCAGATCCCTCCATGCCAAACATTTAGTGACATTCCTTTAGTCCTCTGTGGCACTTAGAAAACATAACTATTGACTAACTATATTAAGAAATGCTATCCACAGCCCACCACTGGCAGCCCCATGAGTCCCAGTGACGTCCACCCTCTGGGGTCATGGGGAAAGAGGCCCCTGGTGGCCTCTCAGGTCCTAAATTGCTTTTCCTGGCACAGTCCTGCCCTCTGGGCTCTACCAGACGGAGAACTGCAGAGGGACCTCACTTTATAAGAACCCTAGACTTAAAAGACAAAACAAACTCATAGCACATGTGCCTTAGCGGTTGATCCTTCATCAGCCCCCTTCCCCCCTTCCCTTGGGTTTAAAACATGGATCCACGGACAGCATTGGGTCTCAAACACCACTTTCAAACCTATGTCGATGGCAGAAAGGGAAGCACAGCCACACGACACTTGCACTCTGTTAAAGCATATTTGGGATTCAGTGGTTTGGGGGGGGGGGGCCTGCGACACTGGACACTGCTGGTTGACAGGCCGCTCTCTGAGCCACAAGATTCTAGAAACTGTAATAACACATTAGATCAATGGATCCTTGGCTGCACATTAGAATCACTGGAGAGCTTTGTCTACGCCATCTACCTCTGTCTACGCCCCATCCCAGATCAATGGGTCAGAATTCTGGGGGACAAGGAGGGGCGTGGAGAAAGAATAGGACAAAAAATAAACAAGAGTGGCACTTTGCAGTACCAGTGATTACAAGGTCAGTGAAAGGGAGTGCAACTTAAATCCCTCTGCCTCTAAGATCAACACAAAGAAATGCAAGAAATGACACAGTCTCCTCCAAGGCACTGATGCTCGTGGGGATTGAGTGCTAGTGCACTCCACCAGCATGTGGGGAGAATTATCGTCATCGCCATTTATAATCAGGTGCCCAAATATTCTCTACGGTTACAAAAATAATCGCCACCATGCACACATTCATAAGGCTCCCACGGTGTGCACACCGCATCTCGTTAAGTCCTCACCCCACCCGCACCCCGTGCTGGGGCCGCAGGTATTCCCTCCTAGGTGACACCTGAGGGACCTGAGAGGCTGAGAGGTGAAGGAACGTCCCCCAAGGTCCGCGGAAGTGACGGCTGAGGCTGCAGCTGAACTCCGGTGGCTGACCCCACTCCCCGCCATCCTGTGCTACAAACGACGGCCATCGGCAAACGACGGCCAGGCCAAACCCTACCTGCCATTGCTTTCCGAACAGCCCGTAAGCTACGATTGGCTGTTCCACTTTTAAACGGTCGGGCAGTGGGGATCCAAAGAATAATAATCATGTCCCGTGAAAAGGACACGAAATTCCGATGTCGGCATCCACAGATCAGGGGGCTGTCGGCACGCAGCCACACTCATTCTTCTTCTGTCTTGTCTGTCTGGTTCCTGCTGTAAAGCAAGCCATGCTGAGTAATTGTGACAGAGACCGTATGGCAGGCGAAGCCTAAACTGTTTACATCTGGCCCTTTCCAGCAAAGGTTTGCTGACCCCTGTTCTAAATGGTTACACTGTTCATAAATTTTCCACTTTTCTTTTTTTACACTTAAATGAGTACCCCAAACAGCTAAATCCCAGCGTGTATGATGTTGCTTTTATAGGGCCGTCTAGCAATAAGCCATCCAGTTGCTTGTGCAAGATTTCTGGTGAATCAGTTCAAGTCCATGAATGCAAATGTATTGAGTGGTCAGTAGGGTGAGGCCATAAACACATTCACAGCAAAAGGAAGGCTCACCTTTCTCATCTATGTATATGTGGGAACTGTCAGCTTTCTGGAGGCTAGGCCAGGCCCAGAAAAGGCAAATAGCTCAGAAAATAAAAAAGATAAACTAAGGAGGATGAGGTACTCTTCAAGCTGTCCCCATGTGTTTGCAGGATATACAAAGCATCTATTTAGCAAATATCTGTTGAGGCCGATTCCACGCTCTGGGACCAGAGGAAAGGAGCCTCAGGAAGCCCATGGTCTAGTGAGAAAATCAAGTAAATAGGTTCAAAGCTGTGTGGGACCCTAAGGAGAGGGTATCTTGGAAGGCATCATGGAGGAGGTGAGTCCAGCATGGCTAATTAGCAGCCGCTAGCTACACGGAAGTGCGGTGGCTGTAAGACCCGGAGGGCAGGCCTTGTGTGTTTCTCAACTCCGTATCCCAGCTGCTCCGTTAGGGGCCTGTGCCTGGCACCGAAGAGGCACTTACTAAATACTATTTTTATACCTGGGGAGCGGGGGGAAGATTCTGAATGACTTTTCAGTTTTGCTTTTTAATGATAAAATTAATGTACACTCATTAAAGTATTTTTAAAAAGAAGAGACTCTGGAAGAAAACAATTACTTAACAATCACAGTTAGCATTTATTTCCTTCCAGTGTCTTTTCTATAAACAGGTGACAAGATTTTAATTTTATATCCTGCTTTCCCCATTTCATCATCGTATCTTACTTGAAAGTATCTTCTATGCTATAACAGCCTTAATAATCATTAGTTTTAATGACTGCCTGATAGTCTGCCTAGTGATTAGGCTATCGACTCACTTAACTAGTCCCCTGCTATTGGACAGTCATTCTCTGGTTTTCAGTCTTAGTGTGAGGACTCAGCCATTCGCTTAAGCACAGCACCGTTATGTAAATGTTAGCAATTCTTACAGATAATCATTCCCTATATAGCTAGAGAGACAGCGGTTATTATACGTAGTGCTGGATGGATATCTTGATCCCTAAAGCTTACTCACGATTTTGTCCTTGGAAATGGCTCCTCAGAGGGGAGTCACAGGGTCAAACTCTGTCAGTAACAAAAAGTCAAAGGTGCCTCCCAAAGGCCGAAACTGACTTCAACCTTGCGGGTCATTTTTATAATGGTGTACCTGCTCAGCAGCAGCCATTTCAGTTTCAGTGCAAAAGAGGATGTTTTCCTGTGTAAATGACATCACCTCCTGAAACCCTGTCACCACAGTACAAAGTCCTTCCTTGGTAGGTGCTCACTGTCTTTAAAGACACAGGTGAGTCCCCCTCACCCCCACTCCCATTGTTTACTGCATTTACATGCAGTTCCCAAAGTTGCCAGATTGAGCAAATAAAAATACTGGAGGCCAGTTCAATTTGAATCTCCCATAAACAATGACAATTTTTTTTTTTGTATAAGTATATCCCAAATGAGCTGTGAGATATACTTACACTTTTTTTTTTTTTTTGAAACTGAACTGGGCCTCTTGTATTTTACCTGGCAAACTTACCCCTGAAGAGCCTGTGTAACCTTTGAAGCCGCTTCAATGTGAATGTGACCTTTATCTGCCACCTGGAGTTAGTCCCACCTCTTCTCCTGGGAGTGGCACTATTATGTTGATTGGATGCCAAGGGTATAATCCCCAATGCCATATTAGGAGAGCTGGGTATGTCCTGGAGGAGCTAGGTTTGTTTGCTTTGTTGGGTAAAGATTTTGCCTGCTTACATTAGTGGGTAAAGGTGTGTTTTCTTTTGGGAGAGTCAGAAATATTCAGGCGGCCCTGGGCCCAGGAGGGGTGGGGAATGGGTCAGAGGGGCTTCTTCCGCATCATCCCTGAGGAAGGCGCTCCAAGGATTTTCAGTGGAGAGAAAGAGCATCTTTGCCTCAAGTAGCAGACAGTGGGGGTCCGTAGGGTGTTCAAGTTGAAAGAGCCGTCAGGGGCCATCTCCCCACCATCTTGGTGTGGAAGGATACCAAAGACGGGGAGAAGAAGAAATAGTCCATCCTACCCGAACCCACCCGCTGGTCTTCTATCTCTGGGCCAACATGGCCCCATTCCCAGCAGGGTGTTCTCTGAGCCCGCGTCAGGCCCACAGGGCCACCTGGCGGCCTCAAGGCAGAGTCGAATTCTCTTTTCTTGAAGTCGAATGCAATATGCCTATTCCTGCAGCACTTCATAGATAAGAAGGCTGGGGCTGAGTGGCCTGCCCAATGTCACATGGCAGGTTGGTGGCAGAACATACCGTGAAGCCACGTCTCTGGCCCCTGAGCCAGACTTCTCTCTACCGTCACACTCTGTCCTGCCCAAAGCAGGTCAAGAGCGTTGCATAGGTCGGTGGCTCTGCTATGGACAGTGAGTACCTGGTAGTGAAAACCCGGGCGTTGCACTTGGTGCGTGCGTGACATTGAGAACGTTTCCCAGCCTCTCTAGGGAGCCTTGGTTTCCTTGTGTGTAAAAATGGCACCATTGATAGCATCTCATTCAAGGGATTTCCTGGAGGATCAAAAGAGATGATCCTTAAGCAGGACTTGGCCCAGTGCTGGACATGCAGTAAGCATTTAATGACTGTCGCTAATCATTGTTATTATTGTAAGAGTTGCTTAAAATATGACCTGAGCAAAGAAGGCATGGTGGTGATGTCCTGTTCAAAATCTCACCACAGAGTTGCGGGTTGGATGTGAGTCAACTTGAACCTCCAAATTTTGCATCCTCCTCGAGACGATTCTGTATACACTGCAGTGCAGCTTCTAGGAACTGAAATTGGGGCAATCGTGTTCACGACTCATTTACCCACTTGGCCCACCCATGCCAGGGTCTGGTCTAGATGTTGGAGAGGCATCATGGAAAGAACAAAAGTCCTACCCTCATACAGCTCACATTCTAGCCTCAGAAACAGGCTCTACAAAAAAAAAAAAAAAACAAAAATGTAGCTGCAAGATCAGGGAGTGGTGGGTGCTGAGCAGAAAAATGAAACAGGGCCCGGGTGCCACTCTCGCGCTGGACGGTAGCGCCACCTAGCGGTCAGTTTGGACATTGGGGGTTTTTGTGGTGGTCGCCCGGGAGGCGTTAAGCTGACTGACGTCAGGAACACCATTCTGCGGTGCACAAAACAAATGAAGGGATGCGGGGAGGACGACGGACCCCCTTCGTGAATAGCTCAGCCAGCATCCATCCATGTCGGTGAACTATCTGCTTATAGTTCCATGAGCCTGGAACCTAACGTGGTTTCATAATCAAACACGAGGTATTTTGTGCACATATTTATCAGTCACTGTATTTTCAGGAATTCAAGAACTATGTATACAGAAAGTTACACTTGGCTTGCTTTGGGACTCCACCACGAGTTGTTTAGTGTTTTAGGAAATCACATCTTAGTGGAATTTGAGTTAACACGTCCCACCTTTGTCACTGTTACATTTATAGTAACTCCAGGTCGAAATGTAGACAGGCTGCCAGGACATTTGTATGTTAAAACACATACCAAGTTATTAAACATTAATTTCCTTTTATTTATCGTTTAAACTTTGTACATCCTGTTTATTTTTTTATTTTATTTATTTATTTATTTTGCGTATAAGCTTAAGGAGATTTGATAATCTGTGAATTTATTTCATGTTTGTAAAGTGATATAAATGGGGGCCTCTGGACAAATGTGTGAATAAGCAGAGGTTCTGCTGGATAAAGGAAGCAGCCAGGGGTGTGTCTGGGGAAGAGTGGTTCAAGCAGAAGGAGCAAGAAGCCGAAGACAGTGAAGGGGAGGGAGAGAGGGAGGCCCCAGGGAAGGAGACTTCCACAGGCCTCGCCAGCTATGGTGAAGACCTGGACTTGGGCCCTGCCCCTCGGTCAGCACTGAGAATTCAGGATTGAGCCAGCAAGACAAGCACGTCCCTGGGGTCTGGACCAAGCACTTGGAGAGGAATGTAATCTGAACCCTGCACCCGCCACCCCCCTGTTCTTTTAAAGCTCAGCATGGCTGCCTGATGGAGAATAGCTAGGCAGCTACTGCAGCAGCCCAGCCATGACGGAGGCTTGGATTAGGGGAGGAGGCAAAACATGGTTGGATTTGTGGTGTATTTCGAGGGTAAAACCCACAGGATTTGCGGAGGAAAGTATGATTAAACACACACACACACATGCACGCACACACGCATGCACATACACAGTAGTCAAGGACTCGCCCCTCAGAGAAAGATGACAGCTGGTGAGCCCTCGGGGGATATTCAGGTTTCTAGTTAGAAGATTAAATTGAGAAAGCTTTTGCATGTTGAAAACACATGAAGCTCTAAAAATGTAAAAGATTAAGCCTTATTTAAAAAAAAAAAAAACTTGTTAGTGCATTTTTAAGTTGGGAGGAAGGAGCATTGTTTTATTATTATACTTTATAACTTGCAAGTGTATGTTACGTGTTTTCTTTTGTACGTGTTAAATATCACATAATGGAACTTTCTATAAAGCTTGGCACTGACATCTCTCATGAGCCCCGGGACTCTATTTCCTGGACAAAACCAGAACTAGCTAGAACTTGGGCGACCTCAGACTGACCAGTGAGGTCAAGAGAAGACTGAAGGGAGCAGTCAAGGGCTCGGACAGTGTCCACTTGGTCCAGGAGAGTGGACAGAGGAGCTGGTCTGACAGGGATGAAGTTCTGGCCTCAATGCTTGTCACGTGACCTTGGGCAGGTCTGGTTACTTCTCAGCCTCCGTATCCTCATCTGTAAAATGGAGACCATTAGTGCCTCCCGCGAGCACGGCTGTGAGCACTAAAACACGGTCATCTGTGCAGAGCCTCCAGCACTACAGCAGGCACAGAGACTGCTTCAAGTTCAGTTGTACTTGAAGATGGGATCAGAGGATGAGAAGAGGGTTAGCTGGATACTCTTGATGAACAGCTAGTTGAGCGTTGGGCTCCCTAGTAGGGAGAGGACCCCCATATCTGGAGAAGTATCTAGGTTTTGTGCCTCCAGCGTCCTCTCCCGAAAGTGTCCTGCAGCCCAACCCCTTTGCTCAGCGCTGCCTTTGTTCAAGCAGAGGCAGATGTACCCCAGGTTCCCTGTGGCCCAGGGGTGAGGAGGAAACACTTTCTCCAAGAGGTCAGTTCATTCTGCACCTACAGGCAAGCTAAGTGGGAGGCGAAGTCCTAATGACAAGGGGAAAGAGAAGGTTGATGTGATCTTAGAAGGTGCATCTGGTGTCCTCCCCCTCCCCAGATCAGGCAGAGGACGTGCAGGGTCAGCCTGGAACACAGACGTGAGGGGTTGGCCCAGGGATCGGTTAATACAGGAGGGACTGAGCAAATATGGAAACAGTGAAGACAGTGGGCTTGGGTTTCTCGGGGTCAGAGAAGAGAGTAGCTTCCTATGGAAAAGGGGAAATATGACAGTAAACCTTGTGTGTTGACTTGGAATTAGAGGTGCTGGTGGAAACTCCTGGTTTTAAATGTATAGAGATGTGGAAGTCAGGTGTATGTATTATCTATCCATACACACATACACACAGATACCTACGCACACACCTATTTCCTGCTCTGGCTGCTGTGAAGTCGAAGCAGTCAGCTCAGTGACAGTAGCATACCTAGCACACAGGTCAGGGTTTCTAACCACCTTTCTCCACTACAACAACTGAAATCATAATTGAAACAGCTGATTCCAAGGCTGGGGCATGAGCCTGGAACATCTTGGGCCAAATGTAAGGAAATACCCTATTCTTCCATCTATAATGCACACCCACGTTTTGGGCCCAAATATTCAGGGGGAAAAAATCTGTTGTTTTAATTTTTTAACTCAAAATTTTATTTGTTTATATTTAGGTACTTGTTTTTTGTATTATAAAGGAATGTTAGCATTTATTTTGTAACATGGTATTAAAAGAAGTTTTATGTAACAAATAATACAAAAACACAAGGACAAATACAAGAAATTTTATGTATAAAAATTTTTATATAATAAAATAAAACCAATTATCGAATTCCAGAGTATTATTTTACATACAAATATTGTTATTGATTTACACTTTCAGTTCATACGCATAAATAAAAGAATTAAAAATATTTAGGCTCGGGAGTTCCCTGATGGTGTAGTGGCTTAAGGCTTCGGCGCTGGCGCTGTCAGTGCTGCGGCCTGGGTTCGATTCCTGGTCAGGGAACTACCCACATACCAAAAAGCAAAAAAAAAAAAAAAAAAATTAGGCTCTTGAGCCACTCTCCTGCTTGAGCCTGCTCCTACCTCTCAATAAACTGTCTCTTTGTTTCATCTCTAAAAATACGTGGAATTAGTACCACCCAAATATAATGCACATCCTTATGTTTCCCTCACAAATTTGGGCAAAAAAGTGCACATTATGCACAGCAAAATACAGTACTCAAAACCCAAAATGATGCGTGCATGTCGAAGTAACACAAGAGCCGACCAAATGAGGTCCCAGTAGTCAAAGCCAAAACAATCCAAACGTTTGTCGGGCTCTTGTTGGATGCTATAAGTTCCTTCGTGGTTTACTGAGCGTCTTCGTGTGTTTGGTTCTATAACAGAAATACCATAGACAAGGTATCTTATAAACAACAGAAATACATTCTATAGTTCTGGATTTAGGAAGTACATGATCAAGGTGCTCACAGACCCCGTTTCTAGCAAGAGCCCACTTGCCATTTTCTCACTGTATTCTCACAAGGCTGAAGGGAAAAGGGACACATCTTGGGTGTCTTCTATAAGGTGCCCCAAAGGTCCCACCTATAAATGCCATCTATTGGAGTTAGGATTTAACATATGAGTTTTAGGGAGCAAAAACAATCTATAGTGTTGAGCAGTAGATTGAGTGTTTGGCTTCTATAGCAAAACCCAAATATTAACAATGACTAAACGAACAGAAGTTTAATTCTCTTGAACTTAAAAGTCTAAGCTTTTAACCTGGTATGGTGCCTCACCTCTGCTAAGTCATTGGGAACCCAGGCTCCTTCTGTCTCGTTTGTGTGCATCCTCAACATTCATCTTCTACCTCCTGGGGCAATATGGCTGCTCCAGCTCCTACCATCACCTCCCTGTTTCAGCCAGAAGGACAGAGAAAGGAGGGAAGAGGTGAGTATGTGCTTTCATTTTAGGATATGACTTAAAAGTTGTACATATCACTTCTGGTCACATCTCACCCTCCAGAAACACAATCACCAGGTCATGCCAATCTGCAAGGGAGGTTGGGGGTGGGGGAATGTAGTGTTTAGCTGAGCAACTATGTACCTACCTAAAAACAATTTTACCATGTAAGAAAATAATAACAGAAACTGAGGGGCAGTTAACAGTCTCTGCCACTCTTACAAATAAATTCCTTGTTTTGCTTTAGGTAACAGAGAGAGTTGCTTTCTGTTGTGTATGACCAACATGACATCAATACAAGAAAAGGGGACATTAACTTTTATCGATCATCTCCTGTGTCCCAGACACTTCATATAGATTGCCTCTTTTAATCTTAACAGTGACTCAATAAATAGGTTTTGACAGGTGAGAAAATAGAGACTCAGACACACAAAGTGACTTGTTCATGGTCACAAGCCATAAAGTGACAGAGCTAGAATCTGAACCTAGATTTCTGGGACCCCAAAGTTCAGGTTCTTTCCATGGTACCACACTTGAGGTGCCCCTCCCCATCTGCCGAAGGCCTTCCCCCATGCCCCTCCCCACTCCTCCTCCCACTGGTGCCAGGGATATACTGGCCATAGTGATCTTTGCTCCCCATGCTCTGCATGTGTCACGGCCTATCTTTAGTTGGTATCTTCTCCCTTTAGCAATGTTGATGCCATCCTCAGTGATGCACCTTGGTGCTTAGACAGCAGGCACTGTCTGTAGCTACACCCTGATCTCATGATTAGAAATTGGGTGTTAGAACACACCTCAGTCATTTCTCAGTCACCCAAGTGCTCAGGAATAAGAAAACAATAGGTGCTTCCCTGGAGAAGCTCCCAGTGTAGCAAAAGACTCAAAAATAAACATAAATTTAAAAGCACTGGAGGTCCTGAGATAGAGCATGTTTGCCATAAAGTGGGGGCACACAAAATATGGGTGTTAGGAAAGGCTTCAGGGAAAAGGAAGTATTTGATCCAGAATATTCTGAAATGATATGCAAACATTGGTGTGTTTGAATGTGTTTCTCCTACGGAAAAGTTCCATGATCTTTATCAGATTCTCCAGATGATTGACAACTCATGGGTTAGAGATTCTGGGCTAAAAGTTAGAAGGCTGAGGAGGTCAGCATGTGGGCATGGGGTGGGGAGGGAGTCAGGGGGGAGGAACTAGCAGCAAAGAGCCAAGATGTGCAGGAGGCCACAGTCACTGCTCAGAGGGCCAGCCTGCCTTGCTAGGAGCATGGACTTCACTCTAGGGACAATAGGCAGTTAGTGCCTCGTTGGGGTATATGATTAACGCCTGGCCTATGTCACGTAACCCTCAGAGTTCTGAATTGTCTAGCTTCCCACAAACACGGGGGAGGCTTCTCTCTGGAGAGGCACTGCGTCAGGAAGCATGAGGAGGAGTTTGCCCAGCAGATGTTTCAGTCTTGTACGTGTTGAATAACCAGCTCTGAGCGGGGATTCTTGATTTGTAGCATTTGCCAATTTCTGTGGTGTAAATACCGCTGCTGTGGCCTATTTCAAGCTACTGACATGATGTCACTGAGGAAATATGTACAGTGGTTTTCACGAGCCAGTGTGAGCCCGCTCCCACACACCACTGCTTAAACCCCAGTTATAAGAATATAAAGGTACTTCCTGGGGACCACGCTGGAGCAGCAGCTGAGGCTCGGATCAGGAGAATCACTTTTTACTAGATGTTGTTTTGCATTTTTTGAATTTTAAATCCCATGCATTATTACTTATTCAGAAGTAAATAAAATGAAAGACCAAGCAACAACAACAAAACAACTTTAGGTGGAAACCCCAAGAAGGTTTTAAACAGGGTAGTTCTAGAGGCCGGTCATGCTTGTGGGAAGGTCTCTCGGGCTGCCATGTGCAGAACCATTAGCAGTAGGGCAGGAGCCCATTCAATCCAGAGGCCACTTGGAAGATCCTGGGGCCCAGAGGAGAGCATGCATTGCAGGGATGTGTCTGAGGTGGAATGGCCAAAGCCCCTTTAAACCATTGTTGTTCAGTCAACAAATATTTATTTCCTGAGCAGCGGCACGCACTGGGTATGGAGGGAGGCAGGAATGCATGCCCTGGGGCTCCATCCAGCTCTGCAGCTCTGTGACCCTGGGGAGGCTACCTGACCTCCCATGCCTCAGCTTTCCCATCTGTGAAATGGGATTACTAATATCACTTACCTTCTGTTTAAATTTTCAGAATTTGTTATTATAAAATGTTCAAATGTACAGAAAAGTAGAGAAAGTAGTACAATGAACACCTTTATACCACCACCAACATGTAACATTTTGCCATATTTGCTTCATTTAGCCATCATTGTGCTTGAATTAAAGCATATTCATCATCAAATTGCACCTCTAAATCAGGGGTCCCCCATCTCCAGGCCATGGACCAGTAGCGGTCACTGGCTTGTTAGGAACAAGGCCTCACAGCAGGAGGTGAGCAGCTGGTGAACCAGCAAAGCTTCATCTGTATTTCCAGCCGCTCCCCATCGGGGGCATCACCGCCTGAGCTCCGCCTCCTGTTACGTCACCGCCTGAGCTCCGCCTCCTGTCAGATCAGCGTGGGCAGTAGATTCCCATACAAGCGGAACCCCCTATTGTGAACTGCGCAGGAGCATCCCCCCACCCCCACGCTGTGGACCCATTGCTCTCAGAGGGTCTTTGCCATAAGCATGAAATGAATCAATAATCAAAAAGCACTTAGAGAATCCTCTGGTGTGGTAAATTCTGTGAGTGTCGACTCTTATTAGGCATCAGGGATTGATTGACAGTTAGCTCCACGGGGCACCAGGGCTCGTGGAGCTGCAGACACGCCATATCACAGTGGCTATGATGAGGGTGGCAAGAGCGGGACTGAGGTCCCGAAGGCCTGCATGGTGGGGGGGGGGGGTGACCCCATGGGAGCAGATGGCCCAGAGGGGAGCCTCCAGGTAAGTCCTGACTGTCCCCTAGAAGGTGACTTCCTCAGGATAGCGTCTCCCCAGGTGGAGGGGCAGGGTCTACCTGGTTGACAGCTTGTGGTGGTAAGGAACCTCCAGGTTGCTTCTAACTGGGGTCCCTGGCTGTGGAGTGGACCCCGCCTTTGGTGGAGACGTGTCTGGGCCAATGGGAAGGCTCTGGGTTTGAGAGCTCAAGGACAGACAAGGCTGGATCGCGCTGGGGAGTAGAGAGGGCAAGTGCCAGGGTCAGAGAGACCTGAAGCTTTGCTCCAGGGCCTTGGCCGCAGAGCCGGCTCCGGGGACACCTGCTGTTGAAGTGAGTCTGGCCAGCCCCAGTTCGAGCCTCCCACCCCTACTGCTTGGAGGTCTCTCCTTCTCCTCACCCAGCAAGGATGGGGATGGGGGAGGGGTCATAAACTTCCTGCCATCTGCAAATGCGTGGCTCCCTCCCCACACCACACCCAACTCCCGGTTTCTGAGCCTCCTCTTGCCCCTTCTCCGGGGTTAGCACTGCCCCTGAAACCTGAAGGGAGCCGATACCCAGCCACCAGGCTTAGTCCCCACCCCTCGCAGGGATTGGGTCAGAGAGCAACATGTGACCTTATATGGCCCAATCAGAGCCCATCGGGGTCAGCTCTCGGACTTAGGCTGACACCCCCTAGAAAGGTATTCTTTGCACTTGAGAACAAGCCAGAACAGCTGATGGCAACTCGCCTGCGTGCAGGGAAAGCCTGACTAAGAACGCAGCCAACGTGGAGGAAAGCAGACCCTAGAGATGGAGAGGTGGGGTTTCTGGGACATGGCTAGCACTGTGCTTCCACAACAGCGCGCACACGGAGTTTTTCATGTATGCCAACTTAGCTGGGGCTCCCCCAGAAAAGCCTGGGGCGAAGGCCTCTTCGCTACTAGTTTATTAGCAAGTGGGATCCCTGAGAGCAGGAATGAGGGAAAGGGAAGAGGGGTGGGAAGGAGCCCCTATCAGCATGAGGATCGGCCTCTCAAAAGCCGCAACGATGTCATCTCAGGACAGTCCACGGAGGGAAAACGGGAATTTATCCACTCCGCCTGTCTCCCATTGATCAAAGATTTGCCCACTGAGGCATGAAGTCCCTTGCTGTCGCCCACCCCTAAGTTGTCCTTGGCTTATTCCTTTGCACGGGGAGCTCTTGGGGCCTCTGCGAACACTGGAACTTACATTCTTTGGGGAGAAGGCCAGAATAAAACAAGTGACTGCAAGGCAGTGAGTGTTTTGAAGAACTAGAGCAAGGTATTCCGGAAAGCAGTCAGAAGAGGCCTCCAGAAGCGGTCGCGAAGGAGGAACGTGAGTTAGCCAGGCCGCCAGGGGTGGGGCAGAGGCACCAGAAGAGAAGACGTGGGAGGCCCCGGGGACGGCAGGAGCTCGCCGTGCTTGGGAAACGAAAGAAGGGCCGCTTCCTGCGGCATTCAGACTGGAGCGAGGCGAGGCATTTACAGAGCACCAGGGACACACGGGGACACGGGGCCCCATTGTTTGGGCGGCCTCGCCCTCTCCCCTTGGTGGGGGTACTGCACCTACTTCCTTGCTGCCAAGTGGTTACCGTAGGAACAGCCTCCATCCTACAATTGGCCCACACCCCTCCGGCCACAGTTGATTGGATTAGAGGGGAGCACCTCACCGAGGCCGGACCAATCAGAGTCTCGATCCCTGGAGACTGGGCCGATTGGCACAGAGTGATAAAGCTTTCCGCGCAGGAATGGACAAGTTGCACATCTACTCGGGGGTGCTCGCAGCCGGGTTTTCAGCCTAGGGGACCAGGAAGCAGTGGAAGACACTCTGCAGAGAGACAGATGCAAGCGATGAGGAACCGCAAGCGAGCCTGGCTCCTCGTCCTCCCAGACGTGGCTGCACCCCTTCCCTGGGGCTCCTGAAAACAAAGCCCCCTTTTTGCTTAAATTGCATTCCGTGGATTTCTATCTTTTGCAATGAAACAAGCCCTAACCAATACCTTGCCAAGTACTAGGGCTTTATAGATGCCTGAGTATGGCAGGGTCTCTGCCCTGAGGAAAGTCATAAACCAGCGGGAGAGACAGACAGACACACTAAACATTAACCACAGGGCATAAGTGCTATCATAAAAGTTTGTTCAAGGCAGGGAGGTTGTGTACAGATAAATTAAGATGAAAAAACAAACAGATGTAAAAGCATTTTTAAAAGAAACACATAGTATGTGCATCCCCTAAATCATACTTAAGAGATTCAATTATATTTCTACTTTCCGTTGAATCAAGAACATAGCCAGCCTACTCTCAGAACGATGCTGTCTCACAAGGCAGGTGCTGGCCTGTTACCTGCAATGAGTAAATTATCCAGAGTCTGTCTCAGCCTTTTAGTTCTTCATCTGTTTTTGGTGATTGGGTGGATAAATGATACTATTACATTTTCCCAAAGAATGGGGAAGCATTCGCCATTCCTGCCCTCGCTGCTATGTCACAATTTTCTACCCTTTCTGCCCTGCCTACGTTAACCTCTCCTTGACTCCATGAAATTAAAAGGCTGCTGACTCAACTAAAATAAAATTTCACAAGTGAATCACTCATTGAGAAGTTCACGGATAGACATCCCATGGCTACGTTACCACAGGTGGTGACATTATGTCTGGAGAGAAGGTGTGACTGCTTCAACCTAAATAATCTTCAAAATCATCTTGTCCAAGGCTGCTTCTAACATTGCAATAGTTTATGAAAGAGCAATGGTATCTTATTAAGAAATACCTGCCCTCCGCCCTCATCACAGACACTCTTGCTTATCCCTGCTGAATTTCTGATGGAGAGATAACAGCACGAGCATAGCTTAGAGGCACCCTGGTGTACAGGAGAAAGTGGGCTTCGTGTCAAGCTGACCTAGGTTCAAGTCCCAGCTCTACAGTCTACCGGCTGTGGAGTCTTGGGCACATTACCTAACCTCGCTGAGTCTCAGTTTCCTCATCAGTTGAAGGAAGACAACGACACTGACAAAAGATTAGCTGTGGGTGTGGACAGTGGATCATAGAAGCGTGTAGAGCTTTAGGGATTAAATGAGAGAAGGTGAATAAGCATAACCTATCACAAAATGGAGTTAAAACATTTCTGGGTTTTTGTTTGTCTGTTCTCTGTATTCTGGAGTGAAATGGGTTTTCTGGGACAGGCTAGGAGGGCAGGACATCTTTCCAGCAGTGCTGATCTACATACTCCTAGCTATCACATTTAAGGAGGATGGTGGTTTCTAGAGACTTGTATCATTTACAACTCAATAACTCAAGGACGACTTTCCCCTATGGACAAGCACAAGCTGGGGTCACAATCCTCAAAGCACAATGTACAGGCATTATGGTGGTGGTGTGCTTCCAGGAGTGCTGCTCTCTGCACCATCTCTATTATTTTGCAGAATGCTCCCACATAAATTCGGAGCAACTGTGATCACAGTACCTCGCCTTCTTTGTAGCACTTCATCTCAGCTACCTTTCGCGCAGACGTGATGACCACGTTGATGCGGTTTTCAGGCCCAGCGCTTGCTAGACCACTTGTGCTGAGAAGTCCCAGTATGGCTAGACACCGCGCAGGCCCAGGATCCGGGGACGGTTCACCCGCTGAGGTGGCGCCACCCTGCGGCAACGTCATGAAGCGGGATACAATCCCCAGTCCCACCAGCTTTGCTATTAAGGGATTCTTGACTAATTTTTTAAATTGAGTGGAGGTTCTCTATTTCAATTTTGGGACATAATATAAGATCTTATTAATATTTTTTACACTAGTTCAGATTTCCACAATTCAAATGACATAAAATGTAATTGCCTCTACTCAATTTACTTAAATCAGGAGTTTCTAGTAAGAGTTTTCCCACGAAGAACACTTGTAGGAGGGCTACTAAATTTTGGGATTAAAATAGCATGCAAGTGTGTGTGTAAAGAACTTGTCTTTCTGTGGGCTGTGTCTACGTCACAGCAGCCCTAGGAGGGGGAAACTGTGTGGGTCACCCTCATTTTATGACCAGGACTCTGAAACCGATAGAAACGTAAAAGTTTCCCCCACCTTTTACCATAAGTGACAGAACCAAGCCTGGCTACTAATACCAATCCTCCGACGATATTGAAACTTACATTTTCAATGTTTCCATTGTCATTTCTTAACTTTTGTGTCCCACTGCTCCTCCCTCCCCTCAGGTCAGTGAGAAATGTAGGGGCTTCGAGTCAGAGTGACCGGGGCGTGTCTTGGCCAGCTTCCCCAGGAGGGCACCTTGCGCTGATTTAAAACCAATCTGAGCCTTAAGTTTCTCTACTTTTACAAATAAAATCAAGGTAATCGCACACACGAGTGCATGAAAAAAACTGGTGGAACTGGAATAAAGTCTGCAGATTGTACCCATGTGAATTTCCTGGTTTTGATAACTGTGCTGTCGTTATGTAAGATGTCACCATCAAGGGAAGCTGGATCAGAGTTCACAGGACTCTCTGTACTATGTTTGCAACTTCCTGTGAGACTATGATCGTTTCGAAATGAAAAGATTTTTTAAATTTAGATAATGAACTCATAAAGACAGAGTCTCCAAAATGTAGTTTTAAATGTTAGTGCTCACCTGATCTTTATTGAACCATGGGGACATGCTTATGAGTATGTCCCATTGTTGCTTGAAGAAAAATAAAGAATTACTGAATTGCGCTCACAGTGTGCTTACGGTTGTATTCAAGGAAAGGAAATACATACCTTAAAGAAGCAGAGGGAAATACTTCCAAAAGTTAATAATGATGGACTCTGAGCGGTGGGGATCTGTTTGGTTACTACCCCACTTTACTGTATTTTCGGACTTTTCTACGATTAATTTGATGTTTATGATCAGGGGAGATAACACTTCATCCGAAGAACAGACTTAGGTGGTGGGCCAGAAAATCCACAACGTGTGGGTGCCATTCACTCTGCACAGTTGAGCCAATCTTCATTATTTAACGAAATGAACTCTAAAGTGAATTATACATGCTTATGGTAGCAATCCATAACGTGTAGGAGGAAGAGGTGTCTACACTTGTCCTTGGAAGCTCACCCCCACTTCTTCCCATCTACTGTAGTTTTCCCAAGCGATCTCTGCAAGTCAGTGGCGGACACCTCCAGGCCCCATGCGTGTGGCCACTGAGCAATCTCTCTTTTCATTCTAATCCTCTCCCCGCGTAACTCGATGCCAAGTGCCAATTCAGAATCTTAAAACCTGCTTTTCCATTTGGATTAAGGTCATGCTCATGGCAGATGAATCCATGGGCAGTATCAACGAGAGTAAATTTCCACCAGCGTCCAACTAGGGAAAGAGGGCTTGAGAACCGTGTGGCCCCATGCGACGCCGGGTTCTGCCGCTCCCATCTCCTTCCCATCCAACTTGCGACAATACGCCTTAGCAGTGCATGTGGCATAAACGACGTTTCATTAAATACTATTTAAATACTTTGTGTATCATATTTTGGGGGTGCATGACTAAATCAGTTGGCTCATTAAAACATGGATAAGTACTTTAAAAGCTTATTATTCAAAACAAAAAAAATCAATAATAACAATATCAGTGACTCAAATAATGGTTCATTATCCAAAAAAATAAATAAATAAAATAAAAAATAAACAAGTTGAAAATATACCTTTCCCTCATTAGCCCACAAACCAGTGATTCACAGTGATTCAGCTTCAATAAAACATCATCTGTCACACTGATTTAAATGTGATTAATCTGGAATTCGTGGCTTTTTGTTTGTATTTTTAAGTTTATTTTAGTTTAATAGCCAAGGCAGGTGACCAGCTAGAAGATACTCTCCTCCCCTGCTTCTTTCTGAAGGAGCTCCTGATTCAACATCTGCTGCAGGGTGTCCGAGGTCCCACACCCGTGCAGCACCGGACAGGGAGCCCCGGAAAGGGCCCATCAGGAGTTCTCCCTGCCCGCGGAAGCAGACAGGCTCCGTGTCTTCTGTATCCAAACCGGGCTCAGGGTGGGTGCACCGGGTTGAACAGTGTCCTCCAAGAATTCATGTCCACCCGGCATCTCAGAAAGGGACCTATTTGGAATAGGGCCTTTGCAGATGTAATGGGCTAGGACACAGTCGTACCAGTCAGGGTGGGCCCTCATCCAATGACTGGTACCTTTATATGAAGACAAAGCTGAAACACAGACACACAACAGCGGGCGAGGCCACGTGAAGATGGTGGCAGCAGTTGGAACGTCACGTCTACAAGCCAAGGGACGCCGAGGATGGCCAACAGCACCCGAAGCTGGAAGAGAGGCAGGGAGCGGGCCCCGGCCTTCAGGGGGAGCCGGGCCCACGGACAACCCCATGAGCCCTGTCAGCCCCCAGGGCAGCTGGAGCGTCCATTCCCGCGGCTGTCAGCCGCCCGGTATGGGGGCCTTTGTCGCTTTGTCGCAGCCGCCCTCGGACCCAGCCGGCAAATCCTCACACACAGCACGGAGGTGCGGAAGCCACCTCTCCCCCCACCCCAACCAGAAAGCCCAATTTCCCTTTCTCAGGCATCTCAGTAGTATTCTGAAACAATAATTCAGGGGGCAGATTCTGGAATCCTCTTTCCTAAACGAGGTTTCTTCTTCAAAAGCAGTTCGTATGTGAATGTACAGACGTGGAGCAGGGGCGTCTCCTGGGCACTGAAGCCCCTGCAGAAGGATGGGGGAGCTTGGGTCTCTGCCTTCTCCTGGACCCCACCGGGACACTTTGCCTGGACAGAGCTACTCAAGACCCGTGGGTGCAAAGCAGATGCCCGTCTGGGGCTGCGTTCTGACACCCGAGCACGACCTGCCGGGCCCGCAGGCTCCCAGTTGCATCTACACGTCTATCAACAAAGAGCGCGCTCCGTTAGACCCTCTCACAGCTATTTTGGATCAAGGTGGAAAACAGAAAAACGTTTCTTCTGCATCCTTTTAAAATTGGAGATGCAAGAAGGCAATGGCGTGGAAGAAAGGGAGGGGGACCACTTTAATTACTAAGAGACTTCTGAGGTTCAGCAACCGAGGCTCAGGCCGCGCTTGTTCGGATCCTGATTCCCAGAGATCAGCTGTAGGAAGGTGTTTTTGAGATAATCAGGGAAATTCGAATATGGTGTGAGATGATCCCAGGTTGTCACAGACAATGTTGGCAGGTGTGGAATTGGCATGGAAAGGCCAGGGCTGTTTTTCTGAGTTACATACTGAAAATGTTTAGGATGTGCTTTAGAAACTATCGCAACTGGAATTTTGACCGTTGCTTTTAGTCAAGCAGTGTGATTTCTAGCAGGCTGCCTGCTAGCCCTTAGCGACATTATTTTGAAAACAGGCATATAATATTGGAACAAAAGGAAGAAGCAATAAAGCTCTTCATAAAAATGTTTAAAACCAGTGGAGAGACATTTGGTTAAACACTGTATATTGCACACATGTTTATCTCTATTTGCACCTGAAACTCATCCAAAATGACAGTCAAGGACTTAAACAAGTGCAAGTTTACCACAAGGAAGAGAAGGGAGGTGCACCAGCTGCCAGAGAGAGCTGTGTCTCAGCCTGCTTCAGCAGCATAGCAGCGTACGATGCACTGGGGGGCCTAGAAACACTAGAAATTTATCTCTCAAGATTCTGGAGGCTGCAAGTCCAAGATCAGGGGGCCAGAGTGGTTGGGCGAGGACCCTCTTCTGGGACTTCTTGTGTCCTCACATGGTGGAAGGGGCGAAGGATCTCATGGGGGTCCCTTTTACAAGGGCACTAATCCCATTCATAAGGGCTCCACCCTGTGACCTAAGTGCCCCTCAAAGGCCCCACCTCCTCACAGCACCACTTTTGGGGGTCAGGATTTCAACGCATACATTTTCTTTGGGGATGGAAACAAACACTCAGACCACAGCAAGATGTTAGTACATTTTCGGAAAAGTTTTGAAGGAATGGTACTTACCTAGGAGAATGGGGGGCGGGGAGGCTACACCGGAAGTCCCTGAAGTGGGGGCTATCAGCTGAAAGCACATTTTCACCCCTCTCAGAACTTCCAAAAGGTACGGAAGGCAGTAGGGACAACAGCAGGCATGGTGAGGACATGGGACTGAAAAGAGAGGGTGTAATAGGTTGAATAATGGCCCCTAAAGATGCCAGGTCCTAACCCCTGGCCCCTGTGAATGTTACCTCAGTCGGGAAAAGGGAGCTTTGCAGGTGTGATTACGTTAAGGATCCTGAGATGGAGAGATTATCCTGGTTATCCAGGCGGGTCCTAAATGTAATCACAGTGTCCTTAGAAGAGATAGGCAGGGGGTGGGGGTTGACCCAGATGCTGAGGAAAAGGCCATGTGAAGTTGGGATAGAGAAAGATTTAGCGATGGTGGCTCTACAGATTGGACGGATGTGACCACAAGCCAAGTAATGCCAGCATCCACCAAAGCTGATGAGGCAAGAAATGGATGCTCCCTGGAGCCTGCTGAGGGGGCGCAGCCCTGCCACACTTCGGTCTGGGACCAGTGAAACTGATTTGGAACTTTGGACCTCCAGACCTGTGAGAAAATACATTTCTGTTGCTTTAAACCAGCAGATCGGTGGTCATTTGTTATAGCGGCCATAGGGAACACACAGAGAGTTTGACTAAAAGTCAGATATAAGAGCTGTAAGACACCCAGAGCCCCACCCCACCCTGACTGCCCACCCTGGCAGGAGATGGAGCGTTCAGTCTCTGAACAAGCTGAACTTGAACCAGAGACGCCCCTGAGTCAGGGATGCCAGGCACAGTGTGGGGTGCAGGTGAGGCTCCCATCTGGCTCCTGGATGTCAGTAGTCAGCTCATGCCCCCCAGGGCAGGAGAAAAGGATTGTTCCTTGCAGAAACTCAATAGTTTGAGAGAGAAGACCTTCAGCTACTGACATCTGGGGGTCCCCCATCCAGATAGCTGACCTGCTGTCCCGTCATCCTGTGGTGAGGCCTGCAGCCCCACCTGTGAAAGCAGCACACATCACCAGCTATTTAGTACCCCCACTTGATCAGAGAATTGACAGTCAAGGAGCCTCACACATTTGAGAAGCCACCCACACATGTTCTCAGACCCATTTGAGAAAAGTTTTCCAAAAAGAGAGAACAAAACAAACAGAAAAAGAAACTTGGATGTGGGGCTACCCATAGATGGGGTGTGTCATGATCTTACGATGTTCATGTCCCCATGGCTTCCACCCAAGTGAGGGACTCGGACAGCTGGTCCAGTTGTCTTACCCAAGGGATTGATCTGATCGGAGGAAACAGCAACAGGTAGGGAACAGTAGAAAAATAAAACAAACGAACAGTCAAATACAAAACAACAAAATCAATATCCTGAGAGTCTTTGAGACAGACTGCCTTTTCCAATTACATGCTCTTCTCTCAATGGGACTGCAGTGGGATCCATGCTCTTTCCTTGAGTCTGGGTGGCGGAGGGGCTGCTGCGGGTGCAAACCGGTAACTAGTGAGCACAGCAGAACTGACAGCGTGTGACTTCTGGAGCTAGGTCACGAGAAGGATCCAGCTTCCGCCTGGCTCTCGGCTTATTTGCCCTTGGAACCCAACCGCTGAGCTGCGAGGCAGCCCAGACCACACGCAAAGGCCTGGCAGTCAAGAATCCTGTGTTCAGGCAGACAGCACTCCTCCAGCCAGGCCCTGAGCTGACCCCAGCACGGCTGGTAGCGCAAGTGAGGGGCGGGGCTTCCGATGATTCCAGCCACCCTGCCTTGGAGGCTTCTAGCAGAAGCCTGAGATAGACAGGCCATCCCCACGAAGCCCTGTCCGAATTCCTGACCCAGAGGAACCATGAGAGATCATAAATGACTATTGATGCATTAAGCCCCCAGATTTTAGGTAATTAGTTAGGAAGTAATAGTAATACAGCCCAGAACAGAAAACCGGTAACAGTGGAATACTTGCACAATACAATGAATGCTCAGGAAGGAGAGCTGTAACTGAGTTTAAAATTCAATAGAAAGCGCGGAAGAGGGAGCTGAGGAAATGGGGTCCATGCTTCGGCAGCTTTGATCTGGTCTCGTGGCCACCTTGTGACTCACTGCTTCGTTCAGGTCTAGGTCATCCATCCCCCCCAAACTATGGCTAAGCTATGGCGGAGAGAATCCCCAAATGAGAACCAGGGTATCTCTGGAAGAAGGTATTAGAATGGGCACTGGAGTGAAGAGCAAGTGTCTAATCAGACGTCCTGAGGACTGTGCTCATTTCTTCAGTTGCTCTGGTTTCAACTAAACTCCTATGGGAGTCAGTCACGTAGGAAAAACGCCCGTGTTTGGCGTGTCCTGGGCTGGGCCACTCTCCTCGTCTAGCGCGAGTCTCCTCCCGCTGGTTCCCACCGAGACGTCTATTCTCTGAGGAGAAGCTCTTAGCACCTGGTTTGCTTAATGAATTAGAAATTACTGATAAAAAATAAGAGACTAGGGTTCGCCTCTGGGAATTTATCTCTTATGGTTTGTTTTATTTTATTTGCTTAAGAATCTGTAAACATACCAATAAGAAGTATTCATCAGAGAAAAGCAGAAACGTCATTAAAAATAAATAAAATTGTCCATAATTCTGCCACCCAAAGATAACAACTGTTAACACTGGGCGTGTGCTTTTCCAGACATTTTTCTTTACAAATACATTCATGGTATTTGTCAACACAAAAATGAGATTGTTCCAGAAATACCATTGTACTCTGCATTTTTCACTCAACAGTAGGTTGTAAACTTATTTGCATACCGAAAATATCCTTCTAGTATTAGGTTGAACCATATGAAATTACCAAAACGCAACCAGTTTTGGCCTACAGAAACGGCGATTGCGTATGTTTCCATCCAATACAATTTTGTTTTAATGGCTACCAAGTTTATAGCCCTTTGGGCATAGCGTAATTTACTCAACCTATCACTTATTATTGGGCATTTATATAGTTTCCTTTTTTTCCCACAATGATAAAAAAAGTATTGCAATGGGAAACTCTTCTAGCCCATTCCTTGTGAACACCCTTACATGGTCTCATAGGATACATTCCCATAAATGGCATACATTAGCTAAAAGAAATGCACACTGTAAAAGCTTTCGCTGCATATTGAAGGTATAGTTTCTGGGAAGCCGGAGCTGGTTGGTGCAAGGTAAGTTTTCTCCTCCCCGCTCCCAGGAGGGTGGGTGCGTCAGGGGCCTGTGGGTTATTGCTTCTCCTTACAGGGCACTCACAGGGGAGGGAGGAGAGATCAGAGGCAATTGGAAAGTGAGGAGCAGCTGGGCATTTACTGCTTGGTGTTGCGGGAGGTAACTGTGCCTGCACGCTAACAAGCTAAACACACGCTGGTTGTAAAACCTTAGAGGGCCCACGGCAGCCTGCAGAACGGACAAAGAACAGGCCTGTGTTTATCTCTCTGACACATGTAAGAGTTAACTTAGTGACCAGGAATGTAATGGAGGGTTTTCTTTTTCTTTCAACCTGGATCTAGTAGAGGAATGATACTGCTTAAGGTAAAGTGTAAAGTAGAAGTAACAAAAGTATAGACGAGACAGTAATAATCGCTGTCATGAGCAGCCTCTCAGACGGTCTGCGAGGACTCCCGTCTCCTGGAATTCGCACCCGTGTGTAATCTCCTTCCCTTGACTATGGGCTGGATTTATTGACCTGCTTTTAATGAACAGAGCATGACAGAAGTAACGGGGTGCCACTTTTGAGAGAGGATTATGAAAAGGCTGTGGCCTCCATGCTCTCCGTCCCTCTTGGTTGCTTGTTTCTGGTGGGAATCAGCTGCCTGTAATGATGCAGCACTTTGGAGAGGCCCCTGTGGGTGAGCTCGGGAGATCTTCCAAGAGAGGGCCACAGCCCTGGCCAACACCTCTGTGGCAGTCGATCGGAGGGCCAGACCTCCTGGTTAAGTTGTTCCCAGATTCTTGATCCAGAAATAGAGTCACTAGGTTTTGGGGTTATCTGTGCAACAATAGAGAACAACCACCATAGTTGTTTGTTGAGTACTTACTAGGTAGCAGGTACAGTTCTCAGCTCTTTATTTCATTCATGGGGTCTTCACAATGACCCTACCAGAAAATGCCATTATTTTCCCCACTTTCAGATGCAGAAGCAGAAGCCCAGGAAGGGTTAATAAACTTGCCTGAAGCCAGAGTGTCAGCAAATGGTGGGGCTGGAACCTAAATTGAGGCATTCTGGCAGCAGAGCCAAGCTCACATAAAGATTAAAAAAAAAAGAAAGAAAAAGAAAAGCTGCTCATGTCTCACTGGACTGAACAGCATGACTTGGTCATGCCTCAAACAAGCAGTTTGTTAGAGGGCGCTGAATCCTCTTAAACCAGTCAGGGTTTACCATCCCCACTTCCACCGGGGCTAGAGAAAGACTGGGTTTCCCCTGAAATTCACAGCTCTGTAAGGTGTGTGAACGAATCTGGCTTCAGATACAAAGGGAGAAGAGGGCTAATGGTTGCTGGGTGAGGTCGAACAGTGTTGTCTTATTGTTACTTTTGGAGAGAGACAGCTGGGAGTGGTGATAGATAGGGTTTCGGGTTCAGCGGTTAGGGTACTGACTGGTTCTAGAACCAAACACATCTTGGGATCATAGCTGTGAGACTCTGGGCAAGCCACTTGATGTATCCAAAGGTCTGTTTCCTTACTTGAAATTAGGGATAGTAATAAACCCACAAGGCTTGTAGGTAAACTTAAATGAGGTAATACATGTAAAGCATTTAGCAACATGCCTGTCACATAGGAAGAGCTTAACAAAAGATGGCCGTGATTATTAATATATGTAATAAGGCACATCAGAGCACTACTAACCTGTTAAGAAGTATTTCTTACCTCTCAAGTCCAAAACACCATGTTGGGCTTATATGGGGGTATAATACACCTTGATATCACAGGGAACATAGATTCCAGTCAGGGAGTTGGAAAGCACTCTCACCCAAAGAATTCCTGATATCTGGGAACACATGTGAAGTGACAAATTAGGCACGAGTCAGTTTTTAAATTAAGGGTGTTGAAATAAAGATGGACCTTTTGAGTCACACCGTTTTAGACCATAGATTTTGTAGTTAAGTAAACTGAAGTCCAAGAGGAACTAAGTGCCCTTCAGGTCATAGAGAAAGCCAGAGGCAGGCTCAGATTTTGGTTCAAGGTGGGCTCTGTTGCTAATTAGCTGTGTGTCTCCGAGAAGCCACTCCCCTTCTCTGAGCCCTACTTGCCTCATCTGCAATATTCTATTATTTTAGACCCCAGCCTTCTGACGGCCAATCCACCTCTCGGGGTGGTGAAGAGCCTTACCCACCCTATTTTACACTGAGTTAAATTATTTAATAAGCTGGTACATTTTATTTATATGGCAATCCACGTGGACATAAGAAAACTAACATTTCTAAAAGCAGAGTTAGGCTTGAAGGTAAGAGAGGCAGGAGAGTTTGTGGGAAACCCAGGATGGCTAAAGAGTATTTCTGACCTAAATGTCATTCTCTTTGAAATAAGAGTCTTTCAGAAGTTGATCTCCAAAATCATCTAGTTTCCAATTTACACAATGCTCTGGCTGGGAGTGAAGAGGAATTGTTATCAATGTTCACACGTACATGGACGGATCAGTCTGTTTGCCAAAGCCAGTCCTCTCCGACCAACTAATTAGAAGATTCTAGAAGTGTCATGCAGCTAGAAAGTCACTATCCAACAATGAGCGGGCGCTTAAATATTTTTTCACATAAAGACTTGAGAAATTTTCCAGTCTTTGAGGGCGGACAGGTATGATGCCACTTAACTAAGAAATAATCTTTTCCCTGCTCTGGCCTGCCAGGGGCCTAACCTGGGTGCCTACCGCCACCTAGTGGTATTTAAATGAATAGCCATTCGTAGGAAGGGGGCCCCTCCAGTTTATTCACTCTCTAGAGACCATTCACTTACTTCACTGCCTGGCATCCTCCATCATTTGTTACTTGCTTGCGTGTGTAATATCTATGTATGTACTGCAATGAATATTTTATTTTAGAATAGTTTTAGATTTACCAAGTTACAGATAGTACGGCATCCTCGTACACTCACCTAGTTTCCCCTTATTAACATCTTACATTACTGTGGTCATTTGTCACCTCTGAGAAATCAACATCGATATCTAACTATTAATATTAACTGAAGTCCAAACTACATTCAGATTCCACCTTTTCACTGATGTGCTTTCCACTGATGTACCAAAATGCCTTCCATAACCTAACACGCTCTGTTACCGTGTCGCCTGGGTTTCCTCTGGTCTGACAGCTTCTCAGTCTTTTCTGTTTTTCATCATCTTGACAGTTTTAAGGAGTGTTGGTCAGGTAACTTTGTAGAACATCCCTCAACTTGGTTTTGCCTGGTGTTTCTCTCATAATTAGACGGGGTTTTGGGTCTTGAGGAGGAATACCCTGGGGTGAAGTGCCCGCATCATCACGTCATATCAGGGATACATGCTGTCCCCATGACTGGTCACTGATGTGAATCTTCATCACCTCGCCAAGCTAGTCAGTCCTCTACAGGTTTCTCCACTGAAACGTTATTCTTCTTCCTCTATTCCTAAATTCAGCTCAGACTTGTGGGGGAAGGGAATAAACTCCCTTTCTGAAGGGGGCGGCATTCATGTAAATGATTTGAAATTTTTCTGTAAGGAAAATTTGGCTCTTCTCCCACATTTCATTTTCATTTATTTATAGAATTCTGACAAGAGTTGTTTCACCTTGGGCAAGTTTTTCTTAACCTTGCTGTGCCCATTCCTGGACTGCAGGGTTTTTAAGAGGATTGAGAAAGTGCATGGAAAAACATTTAGTCCAGTCTGCCATGCAGAAGTATGTAATGTTCAGCTCTTTCCTTTCACCCTCAAAGTCAATGCACCGACGCATCAATACGCTCACCTACTACATGCACTAATATGTGTACTGTTCCATTCCGTGTGATTCGGTAGGTCCCTCCAGCAATCTCACTTAGAAAACTACTTCCCACCCGTTACGCACGAGGAAAGTATTCAAAGGACTAAGACTGTGTAATTTCAGTGGTAGTCACGTTTTGGGAACCCTTCATTCAAATGACATCTCTTTGGACATTTGATAAAAACAAAACAGATTTTAAAAAGTCATTTTATTAGCATTCCTTTATTTTACAAGTTCATGCCTGTATTTTTATAATACCTATTAAAATGATACTCAGAACTAGATGTTTTGATGACACATTATCAGGAATCTGGGGTTAGAGATGGCAGTTGCAAACACCCTTAGCATTTAACTCTGTCTCTTGTTTGGAATGCACAGAATCAATAAAATTTGGTACACACAGGAAAGACCTTAACCACCGCTCACAATCTTCATGATAAATGGAGGGCAATACACACTTAAAAACTGATACATGGTCCCACCTGACATGCTACACCTGCACCTGCTACCACGAGGTCTGGTCAGCATCTGCACCTGACCCTTGCCTTCCTCTCAGAGAACTACCCACATGCAGTGATAGACATTTTGTGCAATTTTGCATGATAAAAAACTCACAGGGGTGAATTTAAACATATACATACCAGTGCAGAACTACAGCCTTCCTAGTCCACGACACATTTAGGAGACATTACATAGGCACGGAAATAACAACACATTTGTACTGTGAACTGTACAAAAATGAGTTACTTGGCAGCACAAGGCAGGGACTGGTTAATGTCTATCACTGGAGTCTATGGACTGTTCTACTTCCATGCTCTGCTGTCACATATCCCTTCCTGGTTTCCTAAGATTCAGGAGAAATTACTCTCTAATCCTGCCTGGAGAAGGGCCTCCTCCTCAGCTGCCTCCTCTTCCCTTATCAGTGTTATTAACTCCAATAAGCCAGGGGCTGGGCCATCCTCTGGCAGAGCAAGCCTCCTGCGCAGTGTTCGGTGGACTGTTCCAGCAAGGATTTGGTCCAGGCGGGCCTGATTCACAACTTCTCTCTCAATTGCTCCTCTCTCTACCAGTTTCTGTAATAAAGGCTCCAGCCTTAGTACGTAAGCAGACAGTTTTTCTTCATCCTTCTGGTAAGTGGTCAGATATTTGACCTGCAACTCCCTAGGATTATCAATAACCCCGAAAACCTGCTCAAGAGCCTGCAGGCACTCAGGGACTGTAATGAAAGGGCTGTTTATCTTGAGGACTCGAATAACATCATATGCTGGGCCTCTAAGGCTCTCTAGCAATCGCCTCCTTTTCTCCGCGTCTGACACCTGCCATGCCTTCATCATTTGAGTGGTATGGAATAGCCAAGATTCAAATTCTTCTTCATCTCGTTCCGGAGGATACCTGCCTGAGAATACCCTCAGCTTTTTGTATTTTAGGTACTGCAAGGCAGGCTGCAGAGCTTCATCTAATGCCTGTGCCAAGATGGGGGCCCGGATTTCTGGGATCACGTCCTGGTCTAGGTCAAAAGGGTCGTTTCCATACCCAAGAGCTCTGGTCAACTCACCTAATGTCACACCCTCTTCCTCCAAGAATTCATTTAACCTGCTTAAAAACTGATTATCTGGGTCAGGGGGCTTAAAGATCACTCTCCAGACACCCCCTTTGCCGGGTATCTCCTTAGGGACCAGAGCATAACTAGTTTCCTCATTAAGTCCTACTAGGGCTACTTTCCTATTCTCCTCCCTCCGGAACATCCTCCCAAGCAGTCTGTACTCGCCCAAGGGAGCCAACCCAGCCCGCAGAGCCTCCTGCATTTCTGTCACATTACAGGTCTGGGGGATGCCGGCAATCAACAGCGCCTTCCGAGGGTTCATATCCATCCCCCTGCACCAGTCTTCCAAGAGCCTGAGCGTCATGGTGCCCAAAGCAACAGATTTAAGTTCCAGTTTGTTGGGGGCACTGATGCCACCGCAATTCAAGGTATTCCTTCGAAGTACCCCAGATAAGTCCCGCCAACGTCCCGAGTTCCGGTGCCTGTGAGGACAAAGCAGTCAGGTCAGCAGAAGGCGTCAAAGTCCCAGGGCCCGGGAAGCCCGCGCGGCCCCACTGCGGCAAGCAGCCATCTTACCCCGCTCCTCGGCCTCGGGAGCCCCGCCGTTATCTAGCAGTCCCGGCCTGCGCCCATCGCCGGCGGCCGCGGCGCCAGGGACGGCTCCCCACGCTTCCCGGGAGGCCAGGCCCGAGGAGTTGAAGGGTGGCTTCTCCTCCCCTGGGACGGGCACTCGAAGGGGCTACCGGGGGCCGTGCAGAGGCGCGACGGGGGAATGGTACTCTCCACCGCGAGGAGCGATGGGGCGATCAGAGTGGCGAGCAAGGCGCGCAGCGCGCGGCCGAGGAGAGCAGAAGCGGCCAGGCTCTGACGACCGCCCACCTGAAGGGACACACCGGCACCGGCGTCGCTGCATTCACTTCCCTCGTTCACTGCAGCGGTCTGGGGCGTGCTCGCGGAGGCGGTGCTGCGCTCGGGGAGGCGGTGCTGCGCTCGGGGAGGCGGTGCCGCGGGCTGAGGCGCCCTGACGTCACGAGGGGACCCGGACCTTCAGGGGCGGGGCGCGTGCGCTTCCGGGCCGAGCCGGAAGCCCCGACTGTGGCAGCATCCGGGACGGCGAGCGAGCGGGCCAACCCGGACTGGAAGGTGAGATCGGGGACCTGCCCAGCTCTGCAGGTTCGGCTGGTGGTCGCTGTTCGTCACTGGGCCCCCGGCGCTGCAAGGCTGAGAGGCCCCGGCCTGGCGCCGCACGCGCAGCTCTGGTTGCGGCCGGCGGGCGGTGCAGCGCGACAGGGGGCGGGGCCGGCAGGGGAGCCTCCCGGCCCCGCCGGGTAACACAGGCTGGGGGCTCCGGCAGCAGCGACGGGGGCCGGGCCGCCGCGTGACCGGCCGCAGTCACGCTGTGCTTAATCACAGTTAGCTTGTGCTACAGGCTGGTCGTGTTCACCTTTCTCCCAGCCGGTAACCCCGGGGATTTCTTTTATGGTGGCTTTCTCTGACATGCCAAAGCCACTCGATTATTCAGAACTGAGTGACTCTTTAACGCTTGCCGTGGGAACAGGAAGATTCTCGGGACCACTGTAAGTGTTTAAGAGTTACTGTCTTGATTTGGGGACTCCGGTATTGTTTTGACTTGTAGAACCGAGTGTTCTCGTCTGAAGCAGTAGTATTAAAGTCAGAAGTATTTAAACTGTAAAAGGGAAATGCTCCGTAGGAAACTAGTTTAATTCAGTGTCCTAATGGAAGGTTAACTGGATTTATTTAAGCCAGATATAGTGAATTTTTTATTCCGTGGGATTCACATAAAAGCAGACTTTAATATATACCGAAATTTTTTGTACTTCTTCAAAACTACTACATAAAACAACCTGTAAGTTATTTACATTCCTAAATAAATGTGCTTTTCATTATTTTGAATCGTAAATGTAGTAGTGGGGTACTTTAGAACTCACTGGAAATAAAGCAGGTACCTTGGGAATAGATGCCATGGCAGCATTCCTAGACCCTAACTGTATTTTTTTTTTTTTTTTTAATTTGAAGGCACAGAGCATGGAGAATGATGAACTTCCGTCAGCGGATGGGATGGATTGGAGTGGGATTGTATCTGCTAACAAGCGCAGCAGTGTTTTACTATGTTTTTGAAATCAACGAGACTTACAACAGGCTGGCCTTGGAGCATATCCAGCAGCACCCAGAGGAGCCCCTTGAAGGAACCACGTGGACACACTCCTTGAAAGCTCGATTGCTCTCCCTGCCATTCTGGTTTTGGACAGTTATTTTTCTGATACCTTACCTACAGATGTTTTTGTTCCTTTATTCTTGTACAAGAGCTGACCCCAAAACGGTGGGCTACTGTATTATCCCCATATGTTTGGCGGTTATTTGCAATCGCCACCAGGCATTTGTCAAGGCTTCTAATCAGATCAGCAGACTACAACTGATTGACACATAGTCAGTCACCGTTTTCTCCTTGTGATTACGAAACTGTCAGTACTGTATGGAACCTGGTCACAAGATTGAAGTTTCTTCACAGATCTCAGGAAGTTGTGGTGGGGCAGAGGCTTTTTTAAAAATGTGACTAGGTGGCTGTCTTTATCTGGATAATAAGGACTTTTTAGGTAAAAAAAAAAAGCCTGAGTGAGATACAGTACTACAAAATCATGTTGATGACTTCAGATTTTGGAAGTAAAATCATGTCTGTTATTTGCATTATTTAGAAACTTGAATAAGTACCTGAACTCATATTTTTATTTTACTGTGCAACATAGTGATGGTTCAGAAATTTTTCCTTTGGGGAAAAAATGAATATGAACATTTCCATTGTGCTTAATGTAAAAAGGTCCAAACATGGTCATAAAATTTAAATTTTATACAATTCCTTGGCTTGCTTTAAAATTCTTCACACTAAAACACCAGTTATTCCTGTTGTAAGTCAACTATTTATGCTTGTTTGCTATCAGCTGGTGAGAAATTGAGAGAAATAGGTATAAAATTGTTGAAGTGATAGCTGTCTTGGTAGGCAGCATGTGTTCCTCCTTTTGGTAATGCTACTGGTATTATTAGTTAACTAGCATTATTAATGCTACTGGTTTAAAAAAAATTGGCAAGAGAATAAATGTTTGAACGTCAAGAAATCTAACACATAGCAGATGGAAACAAAGTGTTCGGTGGAAATATTTAGTGCAGTCCTTGTCAGATGTGTGATAGCGCTCCAAAAGATGCTATCAGGTCAACATCCTGATTTTCTTTTCTAGTCCAAGGGCTGGTCTTCAAGAGATAGGTTAGCTGCATGAAGATGTGATCCTTGTACTTCCTCTTTGCATTTATACTTACTACCTCATGTCTGGTACCAATACAGATAACTAAAAAATGGAAATACTATATTTTAGGATTTTTGTTTTTTGGGTGAGATCAAGATATATTTTTATACTGTTATGTCATTAATGCCAGGGGACTGTTTTACACTGATCCATCTTAATCTAACTTTTTTTGGTGCTTACTCTGTTGTGCCCTGTTGTAACAGTTTTACATGAATTAATTCACTTAATCCAAAAACCCTATAACAATGATCTAGATTTTACAGATAAGGACCTGAGGTGGAAAAGTTAAGTAACTTGCCAAAGGTCGCACAGCTGGTAGGTGACACAGCCAGAGTTATAACCAGGCATCCGATACCTTTGGTTCTAACCACAGAGCTATTGTGCTTCTCACAAATGACAGATATTTCAGCACTGGATACTGTCTGCCTAGCCATGCCACAGAATGGAAGTGGCATTACTGAGGAAAGTTTTTCTCAATTTGTATGAGCTACTGAAAATTTGAAAGTTTCCAAGCAACCTCAACCTTTACTTTAAGTCTGATTTGACCAGAATGGCAGGGTATACATTCCACAGCTTTAACTTGAAAGATAAACCTTTGTAACTCAAAAGCAGCAAGATCAGACTCTTCTCTAATTAGTCTCATTTCTTCCATTTACTAGCTCCAAAGGTGTAGTTCCTGAAATGATATATGAGGGCTGTCCGGAAAGTATCCAGCCATGTAATAGGACAAACAGAGGCATTTATGGCTGGATTTTTTTCTGGACAGCCCTTGGATATTCTGCTTCTGTACACAAAATCTTCAAAGCGGTAGTTCGAAATAATGTGTTTCTTCGAGGGTCATAACCAAACCACTTGCATCTTTTGCGTACTTACTAATCATAGACTGTCCCCGACTTTCTATGGTTTTGACTGTACAATGGTGCCAAAGCAATAGGCATTCAGTAGAAACCATACTTTGAATTTTGATTTTTGATCTTTTACAATACTCTCATGATGCTTGCAGGGGCAGTGAGGTGATTTAGCCCAACTATAGGCTGACATAAGTGTGCTGAGTACCTTTAAGGTAGGTGAGCCTAAGCTCTGAGGTTTGGTAGGTTAAGGGTGTTGAAGGCATTTTTGACTTAGGGTACTTCCAACTTAGGATGAGTCTGAGATGTAACCCCATCTGTCAGAAGTCATTGTAGTATGCAGGCTGCTGGCACTGTTTTCTGATTACAATCTTCATAACAGCCTTATAAGGCAGGTATGTGCTGGTATAATGCTATTTTTACATAAGAGGAAAATGTGGAAACCTGAAACAGGATCAATAACTTGCCCACGATCACACAGCAAGTGGAAGAGCCAGGATTTGAACCCAGGATGTCTGGCTTGAGAGCTCCAGCTCTATCATTCCACTATGCTGCTTCTCAAAAAAAGGATAATTTGAGGAAAAACAAGTTTCTTGATTTATTTGATTAGTCATGAGGCAGTGATAGTTTGGAAATGATTTAAAATTATTTCAATTATTTTTTGTTTTATAAATGTTTGATGTATTGCAAGGTTTGTGAATTTGTTACTTGTCTTGTAAAATAGTCATTCCTTTTTACTGAAGTACACATTCTTACACTTCAAATTCTAGAATTTTGAGAACTGATAAGTAAATGCTCAGTCTATCACTATCTTTCAAGATCATATTGCCTTGTAAAAATATTAAAATAATTACAGTAGGGGTAATGCAATATTTCCAAATGTAACTATTAAGTTCCAGATTGTAGAGTTAATTTGTTTTTTTGATTATTTAGGAATTATCCAGGTTGAATTATTACTATTTTGTTTATGGTATTTAATAGTTCAGTGCACTGTGGTAAATAGGGAAAGGTGAAATTTATCTCCTTGCTCCGTTAGACTGAGGGAGAGGTTGAAATTGGTGTTTATAGCGGATCATTTATGTTATATTCACATCACAGTACAAAAAGTAATGATTATAGGATTAGATAGTGAGGTAATGGCAAATACAGGAGGTACTTCAGGGATTTTAGGGAACAGACAGTATCCTAGGACTCATAACTCATCAATGACAATCTGCCTCCAGATATGGGAAAAAAATAGTTATATCCACTGGTTTAATGAGTCTTTTGTAACCACAGCTGAAATGAACTAATATCTGTTCGATGTTTTTCAAATCAGAAACATGCCAGATATTTTAGTTCTTAAAAAATGCCAGGATAAGGAATAGAAAACTGAACTGTAGAAACAAACATCTAATTCATGGAGCTTTAGTCCTCATGTAAATTTATTGGTTTTAAAGACGTTACCAGTTTTAAAGTAAAAATGTGATTCCCTAAATTTAGAATTGATTCTATTTCAAAGCTTTTATAATTAACAGAAAGCCTTTCTTTGGGGAAGTGGAATCATTAGATAAAATGCTCCCAAGAGAGTAACTACACTCATAAAATTGTCCAACTGGTAATGCTTGTTCACCATGGGTATTGTTGAAGTCTTTTAAAGATTATCTAGTGCTTGTTTCTGCAGTATTCCCAAAACACCGGCAGAAAAGCTTACCACACTATCACGTGACTCACTTTTGCATCAAATATGTGCCATCACTATAAATTCAATATATTTGTAAAGTTCCATGTAATTCTGGACCATGACTGGGGATCGTCATGCATTAGTATTTTTGTTTTGGTCCAAGGCAATTTGAACTGTGGCTGTATATTACAGTCACCTGAGGAAATAAAAAAACAGCAAAAGTCCTCCCATGGACAATGCCAGTGTCCTTTCCCAACCAATTATATCAACCTCTGGGGGTGTAGCACAGGCAGGCAATCTTGTTTTCCAAGATCTTCACATGATTCTATCAGGGTTGAGAGTCACTGGGCCATGGGGTTTTATGCACCATAAAGACTAAACTGTTAGTCATGAGAGCTGTGTTTGTCTTTGGAACAGCTTGAATAAATACTTTGCGTTAAGATCACCCCAGCTGGTCAACTGCCAGTCTTTAAAGAGAAGTCTGTTTTCTTTTTTCAAGGTTTAAAAAGACTTTATTGTTACAAGGTGAGGGGCCCTACTGAGCAGGGCTTTATAAACCTGATATATGTGGTCCCAAAGTGTGACCATGGAGAAATGGGGAGGTCATGATTACAGAAGTCACTGTAACTGGAGGCCATGATGATCCAGGGGAGGCCAGCCAGGAACCCATGGATGTGATTAGGACGGGCCTGGTGATCAGATTGCACGGTGAGGGACAGAACCTGCTTCTTGAAGCTTTCCAGGTGTGACAAGACCCAGTCCCACAGCAGGAAGTGAGCCCAATGGTGACATCTATGGTTCTGAACTGCTTCTGCAGTAGCTTGGAATGGACCTGAGCACACAGCACCAGAAGCCCTGGGCTGGGCCTCTCAGACCCCTTTGCAGCGGACTACACTGGGGACACTGCAGGGAGCTAACGGCCCGAGGGAGCCTGAGTTTGGGAGTGAGGTGTCTCCTTTCTGACTCCATTCTTCTCCTACAGTTTATCCTGAATACAATTTTATCAGGTTTTTGCCTCACACTCTAACAAATCGGCTCTCTTTTGTCAAGAGGTGGCTGGTCAATTTTCTTATTAGCAGTTTTTGACACTCTCTCTCCTTGAGATACTTTCTTCAGTTGGCTTCTGGACCAGTATGGCCCAAAAGAACTTTAGTGAATATGGAAGTGTCACATCTGTGCTGTCTAAACCAGTAGTGACTAGCCGCGTGAAATGAGCCTTGAGATGAGGCTGATACGACTGAGGAACTGAGTTTTAAATTTCAGTTATAATTTAAACAGCCCCCTGTGGCTAGCAGCTACCATGTATTAGCCCCAGTTTCAGATTCTTTCCTGGTTTTCCTCTTCCTCATCAGCCTCTGCCTCCTCTGCTGGGGAATGCCCAATTTCTAAATGTCGGCATGCTTCAGTTCTCTTCTCTCCTTACTCTCTTGTTCATCTCATGCATGCTCATGGCTTTAAATGCTCAAATTTCTATCGCGACCGTACATCTCTCTCCTGAGCTCCACACTTGACCATCCAACTGCCTACCTGATATTTACTAAGATGTCCAAAACCAAGCTGCTAATCTTCTCTCCACCCACCAAAATCTACTCCGCAGGTCCCCTATAAGACTGCCACCAAACAGCTGTCCTCCCAAAAATCCTCAGTAGCTGCCCGTCTCAGAGTAAGAGCCAAAGTCCTTAACATGGCACAGCAGTCAAGCAAGCAGCCCTTGACCTTTACTTCATTTTCTACTACTCTCTCGCTGACTCGGCTCCAGCCACACTGGTTTTCTTGTTGATTCTAGAACACACCAGAAAAACCTGTTTCAAGGCCTCTGTACTCAGTGTACGTTATGCCTGGATTCTCGGCCCCAGCCTGCCCCATCACATCCACACCTCCGCTCACTTGTCAGCTTGGTGAGGCTGCCTCTGACAGACATACTGAAAACCCGGCATCTGCTTTCCCTGTTTTTCTCCATAGCACTTACCACGTGGCAGTTACATGTTCTGTCAATCTAAACTCCGTGAGGGCAGGGATTTGGTCTGTTCATTGCTGTGTTCCCCCTGCTTAGAACAGTGCCTGGACCTTAGCAGGTGCTTGTTAATTATTGCATGAATGATTCTCAGTGTCGATGAACACCTCTCTCACTAGCCTGCACTCTCCAGAGAGAATAAAGGTTCAAGTTAGTATTTACATAAGTGCGTAGCATAATCTGTTACATGGGCTCGATAAGTTTGGTTATTAAGTTCTTTCAGGTTTCAGCACATAGTGATATATTCAAGGCCAGGATTTAAAATGAGCCTCTCAATTTATTTTTGCTAAGAGTTCTTGTGATGTTGGTTGCCCTGGGATTTTCCTTACTGATGCAGAGAAAAACATACCACATTCACAAACAAGTGGTATACTTTAAGTGCTGGTGAGAGTCTTGAGAAATTCTCCAGTTACAACATGAAGATTAATGGTTTTCTAAGCCACCTAACATATATACCAAATATCATGACAACCTCTTGGAGTTACAGCACACAAGTTCTGTACTCAGTGTTCAAGGCAATACCTTGGTCCCAGAAAGCACTCATTTAAACACTTTAAAAATGTGTTTTTAAAAGCTACTTCTATCCTCAGCAGAATTTTTGGCACCACAGTAAATTTCCATTTAAAGCTGTACCCCAATGTGAGCTGCTATTTTTAAGATTTAAATAGAATCTTACTGTCTAGCATTCACTGTTTCCTGAGCCACGTCTTTAAATAGAGCAATTTTGATCCCAAAGGTCACCTGAGAACTGGAGTAGTCACAGCAACACTGAAATCTGTTTTATACTTGGAGCATAATTCACTGGCAAGAGGGCACTTTTTTCAAGGGTAAGGCTAGGCACATCAGTTTTAGAAACACCTCCTACCTTTTTTTGTGATACCCTACCTCATATTTAGCCCAGCTTCCTACTCTGACATAGTAGTAATCAAATGGAAAATATAGGTATTCTATTTTTTTAAAGTCTGGATTGGTTCATTTTTGTCCTAATGTTTTAACTGTTAATATGGCTTATCTGCCATTATTAAATTTAAAGCATGACTTTTTAAAAGTAAAATTTGTTTGAAAGTTTCATAATTTTCTGTCGTGTATAAAAATACGATTTTTAATTTATTTTGAAATAATTTTTATTTTTCAATTACAGTTTACAATATTACATTTGTTTCAGGTATGTAACATAGTGATTATTTATATAACTTACGAAGTGACCACCCCGATAAATCTAGTACCCATCTGACACCATACATAATTACAGTATTTGCTATACTTCAAATCCCCATGACTATTTTGTACCAATTTATACCTCTTAATCTCATCCCTTTTATCATATCCCCTGAACCTCCTTCCCATTTGGCAACCATCAAAATGTTTTCTATATCTATGAATTTGTTTCTGTTTTGTCTGTTAATTAAATTCCACATATAAGTGATCATAAGGTATTTGTCTTTCTCCGACTTGTCTCACTTAGCATATTAACCCTCTAGGTTCATCCATGTTGTTACACATGGTAAGATTTCATTTTTTTTATGGGTGAGTACTTAACGACTTTTTAAAAATGCAGAGAGCAAAAAGAGTATACGATGAAAAGTCTCCCTGTCACTCTCGATCCCTATCCCCCCTGCCTAAAAGCAGTCTATCCTTTCAGAGATACTATACGTGTATCTAGCCAATACTCTACTCTTACTATAGTCTTAGATAGCCAAGAAATAATTATCATAAAATGACTGCAGCGTAATTAACTGTCCCCAACCATGTTAATTTTTTTTGCAACTATCACTATCTACATTTATGGTAACACAGTTCTGAACTCTGTGGTGCTCAACTACCAACCACAATCATTTCAAACAGGAATTTCTTGTAAATATTTTATCACCACACAGTGGCTGACGAAAAAGCCTCAGTTTTCAGGATGTCTTATTGCCATGTAAGAAATGATATTCTAAATAAAAATAGAAAAAAATAGAAGAAAAACACATGATAGTCCTGTACTTGTACAGATTGAACAATTCTACTCAGAAATAGGTGTATCTTTCATAAGTTTCTGTTTACAGGAACTGGATAAAAGTTCTACATAATAAACGAAGGGCCACAGATGTCTCCAACTGATTCATTTGGAAGAACACAAACTTTATTTCCTTTGAAAGTACAGGCTTTCTCAATAAAAGTTAAAAAGAAATTCTGAGCAGCTGAAGAAATAATTCCAACATGGTACCTGTCATATTATGAGGGGAAATACAGGGTATGAGGTGCCCGAGACACACAGTGTGAGGACCTCACATTGTCCAGAAAGACAGGAAAGTTCTGCCGGAGAAAGTGTTTAAATTGAAACCTAAAGGTTGAGAAAAGCTGGGCAGGCAAAAGAGCCAGGATTTGAAAGGCTAACCAGCCGCAAAAGCATAAATCCTCTGAGTGTGAACATCTCTGAACTGGGGAAAAAACTCATTTCCTCCCATCTTCTTTTTTCCTGTTTTTTGTTAAAGTAAAATTCTTCCCAAGTGATTTTTGAAAAAATGTTCAAACTAACTAATATGCAGTCAACCAACCTATTATATCCTATTATAAGAGAGCAAAAATTCTTATTCTTGCCCACAGAACTCTATTAAAGGAAGTTCTTAATGGGACACAAAAGCACTTACTTTTAGAAATGACATCTATCTTGCATTTGTCCATATATTTAATTTAAAACTCCATATATTTCATATTTTAAAAGATTATTTACCTAAGTTTAGTGTCAAGTTTATTTTTAGGTAGGACTGGGGAGTTGACTTCCCTGTACAAAAGTAAAATTGGAGATGTTTCAGAGAGTAACTATGTCCTGCTTCTGTGCTGGGTCTTCACACTTTTTTGTCACACAGTATTTAATTCTAATACTATTTTACTTATGAAGACAGTATCAGAATAAAATTCGTATTAAAATTAAGGAAAAGATCAATCAAACCTGTATCCCAGACTATAAAACTCTGGACTGCAAGCACAAATATCTTGAAATTTCTTTATAAACATATTTACTAAATAATGAAGGAAACAAAATGTTCAAGAGCAAAGTTGAACCATTAATTTAAAAATATGAACTATTTCAACTATACAGTTTTCGAAAGGATTATGTAAACATAAAAGATTATAAATCAGTAACTGAGTTTGAAGTTCCAATTTTAGAGATATCACAAACTAAAGAATTTCTGACCATTTATAGGAGGTCCCCAACTTATGAGGGTTCCACTTAATGTTTTTATTTTATGAAGGTGTGAAAGCAATACACTTTCAATAGAAAGTATATTTTGAATGTTGATCTTTTTCCTGGGCTAGCAGATATGCTGGGAAGAGGCAATGAGATGATTTTACCAAACTGTAGGCTAACGTATAAGTGTTCTGAGCATGTTTAAGGTAGGCTAGGTTCAGCTATGATGTTTGGTAGGTTAAGTGGATTAAGTGCATTTTTTACTTACACTTTTAACTTAATGGATTTAATGGGATGTAAACCCCTTCACAATTAAGGAGCATCTGTATAAAACATTTTCTAGTTGGTATTTGTTTTGATTACATATGAATACTTAGTGGAAGGCTGATGTTTCAAGTAAAACAATACTTTAAAGATAAGAAAAGGTATGTAAATGCAGTTTCCTTAATATTATGTACTTTGTAAGTCATAGATTTCAGAATGTGTAATTGGGAAAGTACTATGGTAATCTTTTAAAGGCTATGTATATACCCTGCTCTGCCACTGGTTAGCTCTGTAACTCAGGGCAAAGGCAAACATATATTCTAAGATTCAATTTATCTCTGAAATAATTTATGTAATATATAAGGTTACTTCCAATCCTAAAAATCTATGGCTATTTGTATTTCATTAGGTACATGCTATTTGATTTCTCTGCATTTCAGCTATCTAAATGAATCAGGAAGCATGCACAGTGGAGTGCCTTCGTTCCTCTGACAAGCAGAAACGGAACACACACACACTTATGTATATATGTTTATATATGTATTATTGGGAATATACACATATATACACTTAAAGGATTTAAAATTGTCCTTTGTTAAGCAAAATCAGTATGACCAAAGGATGAGAGGAAATATCTAAATTAAAGTCAATGTAGATTGTTTACTTAAAGACTTATATTTGAGTTTATATATATAATATACCACAGCATAAAAGCACACTCCACAGCCAGGGAACCCACCCCCACCCCCAAGAAAAAGCACACTCCATTTTCTTAGGGTCAAATTAAATAGATATTCACTGAGTAGTATCATCTTGAATGTCATATATTGGGTGTGAGTGTTTCTCGGGTTTCTCCTTTCTCTTCAGTAATTCTCTCTATTCCTGTTTTCATACAGAACTGTCATTCTTAGGTTTAATACCTATTTTTCACATCAGTTCTTTGAAATGTTATTACCCACAAACCATGACATGTACTTTTTGTAACAGAAGTGAAAGTTAAAAGATGTAGACACCACACAAATTAATTCCAGGTTATTTTAAAGGTAGAAAACAATAAAAATTCAGTTGCCAACTTAAAAGATTTTATACATTATGAAGTGTTCTCTATCATTTCCATGGTCAAGAAAACTCAAGAAAACCAATTCATTTCTAAACAATACATCTTTCTTGGCTGGAAACACAAGGAAGTTTTCTATGACAAAACGTCCCAGGGGAACAAAAACAAATGCTTTTCCAAATGAGAACACTAGTCTTCCTCAAATGTCAGTGTGTGATAACTAAGATGTGGTAGCAGTCTTTTGGATTTTATAAAAGTTATTGTTAAGATGGTGGTTTTGGCCGTTTTGCAGATGGTCCATCTGAGTTAGTTCTGTTATCAATGTTATTTTCATCTTCTGCATCATCTTCATCACCACCTTTTAAAAATAAATATTTGTTGCATGACAATATGTTCAATGGTTGAAAGAAATGTAGACAGTTAAAAAGGCTAATAATGAGATCATTTCACTTTAGGATTAATAAAACCATATTCCAGATTTGAAAATATGCATTGTTAAAAAGATTTCAGTAATTTTGGTGTTTAAACCCTTTCTTTTCTACCACTTTTTTTGAAAATATGTCATACATCCATAAAATTCACTCTTTTAAAGTATACAGCTTACTGATTTTTAGTATATCCACAAGGTTGTGCAATCATCACCATAATTTAATTCTGAAACAGTTGTCCCATCCCAGGAAGAAATTGCATCCCCATTAGCAGTCATTTCCTATTCCCTAGTCCTTGGCAGCCACTAACCTACTTTCCATCTCTGTAGATTTGTCTATTCTGGACATTTCAGATCAATGGAATTGTACAATATGTGGCCTTTTGCATTTGGCTTCTTTCCCTTAGCATGTGTTCAAGGTTTACTCATGTTGTAGCATGTATCAATACTTCACCCGTTCTTAATTGCTGAACAAGATTCCACTGTATGGATACTCCACATTTTGTCTGTCTACTCATCTGCTGATGGACATTTGTGTTGTTTCCACTTTTTGGCTGCTATAAATAATGCTGAATGAGCATTAGCTGTAAGTTTTTGTGTGAACACACGTTTCCAATTCTCTAGGAAGAACTGGGAGTCCCTAAGAGTAGAACTGCTGGGTCAGATGGCAACTTTATGTTCAACTTTTTGAGGAGTTGTCAAACTCTTCTCCAAACAAAGTACACCGTTTTATATTTTCACTGGCAAAAGGGCTCCGTTTCTTCATATCTAGCCAATACTTACTGTTCTTTTGATTACAGCCATCCTCATGGTATCTCTTTGTGGTTTTGATTTGCATTTCCCTAATGGCCAATGATGTTGACCATCTTTTCATGTGCTTACTGGACTTACATATCTTATTTGGAGAACTGTTTGTTCAAATGCTTTGTACATTTGGTAATTGGATTTTTTATATTTTTAGTGTTGAGTTCTATCACTTTCCTTTAGCACTTATAATATTTTTGTATATTATTTGTTGAAGTATAATTCATATAACATAGAATTCACCACTTCATCTCCATCATTTTTTTATTGTTAAATTTATTGAGATGACATTGGTTAGCAAAACCTACATAGGTTCCAGGTGTACAATTCTACAGTGCATCATCTATGTGTTGTCTATTACTTTTGACAAAGGTAATTCAAATCTAAGTTTTATGGGGATTTCCTTAAGCAAATACAAAAACACATCCACCTATACATAGATATTACTGACCCGCCATCAATAGAACAGGTGGCAAGTATTTTTCCAGGAAGTAATGGCTTTTTTTTTTTAAATGGCTCTAGCTATACTCTTGTCCTTATGCCAATGATAACATTTCCAACAGATTAAAGAGGTACTTTTAGAGCCAAGAAACAGGACTTCACTTTCAACATATGTAACAACACCTAATTACCTTATTCATGGAAAAAATCGATTGTCTGAACTCACTGTAATGTTCCAAACTGACTCTTTCACATGACCTGGAACTATCAAGATGTAACAAGATAGAAAAGAAAGAAAAGGAAAATACGGTTTAAGCACCTCTATAGAGGAGTTAAATCCTGACTTCAATATTTAGTTCTTAGCTTCTGTAGCTCAGGGCAGTCAAAATGTACCTCCCTATTTTTGCAATGAAGACAAGCTTTTAAAAATACTAATGCAGTTAAACTTCACGTTTTCACTTACAAACTTCACCTACAAAACCAGAATATGGGAAAGTAGTTCCTGGGAGTTAGTTAAGACTTGTTAAACTGACAGCTGTGCCAACCTTCCGAACCTGCTCCTATTCCGTCTTCCGTAGTATCACACCTGGCAAAATTCCGTCTCATCCTTCAACACCCAGCTCAACGGTCATGCCCTCTTTGAAGGCTTCCAGGGTTCTCTTGGTTTACAAAAGTTACACAGGGTCCTGAGGTCATACTTCCACTAGTGTTTGCCTGTCTAACCCCTCACTAGTTCCAGAAGGAGAGTAGCTGATTCGAATTCACCTCATTCTTTCTCCAGAGCCCAGCCCAGTGTCTGGCATAGCGTAACAGGCGTTCGGCACGTTTTTGTGACATAGATAAAGAGAGACAGAGTAGTGAAAACGCTTGGGTAGAAGCAGCCCAGACAAATCAGTCCAGATTCAGCCCAGATACGGCGGGAGGTACCATCAGTTTTCAGTTGGAATTCTTTTGTCCCCCGAGGCCCACTTTCTGCTACTGCACAAGGGCTCTCCTGCCCCTCCCTCCTGTCTCTCCCGCGTAATCTCAGCGCTCACCGTCCAAGGCCTCGTCTGGAGCCGCAGCAACCCCGTCCTGAGCTTCCCGCTGTACCAGGGGGCCGAAAAGCTCAGCCACCAGCTCCCTCATCTGGGCCACGCCCGACAACAGGCTCTGAAAAGGGTCGGCGTCGCCCGGCGACTCACAGGGCACCCCCAGCTGCTGTCGCTGCCCCTCCGGCCCGACATACTCGCCGGACAGCTCCATGGCAACCGCTAAGCTTCCAGACGCGCGGTAGGAAAATACCACCCGGAAACGGAAGGCAGCCCGCGGCGGACGCAGGCGGGAGAAGGGAGAGGAGTGACTTCCGTTTGTCGGGAGTCTCTCCTCCCTCTTCCTTCACTTTCTTTCTTTGGGATTGGTTCCTGACACTCAGGACCCGCCTCCTCCGGCCACGCCTCTCTCACCCGCTTTTCCCGCCTCCGCCGGAGCCGATCTAGGGTCCGGGTGACAGTTGAGGATGGCTGGAGCCGAGGGGCCCGCGGGGTGGCAGTCTGAGCTGGAGCCCGTGGTATCGCTGGTCGACGTACTGGAGGAGGACGAGGAGCTGGAGAATGAGGCTTGCGCCGTACTGGGTGGCAGCGACTCGGAGAAGTGCTCCTACTCGCAGGTGGGCGCGAGGCGGGGGCCTTGCTTCCCTGGGCTCCCGCGGAACCTTCTCTTCCCGACTCGACTTGTCCTATTCCCGCCTGCCGCGGCCAGTTTCCTAGTGGTGGTCTGAGGCTGCCGTTCGTCGTAGGCTTCCCCATCCCAGGCCCAGCTGTCCTTACACCCTCAGCCTCTCGGCCCCTTCCTCAGCCTGTGTCCAGCAGGGCCCCCTTCCTCCTCGGTCTTCGCCGGCCGTATGGATTCGCCAGGCTTTGGCTTTGGGGCAGCTGCTCTTTCCTTCCTCTCCCGGGTCCTCTCGGTGTGCCTCGGCTACTTTTCACAAAACCGTCCCCCTGACTTCTCAAATCCAGACATCTTTGTCTCTGCTTTTCCCATCCTAAGAATATTTATTAGGAACCGAATGGGAGAGTCAAAACAGTTAAAGCAGAGAGAACCCTGGATTTGAAAATCTTGCCGTGTGGGCTGGGCTCCTTGACAATCCGTTCCTGTGCAATTGAATTTGACCAGTTCTAGCTGGTAGTGTAGTTTTTTTGGCGAAAAGAAGCAAGTACCGTTATGCAGTCTGCCCCCCTTGGGGATAGACCGGAACCAGCACAGCAGGTGGCAGAGGAAGGGTGGAGAGCGGGATCTGCAGGAGGAGGAAATTGGGGTTTTGGAAGATGTTGTGAACAAGGATTTGAGGGGATGTGCGGTCATGTTGGGTGACTCATCCTATGCGACTGTTTCTAGGTACAAAAGTGGGTTAAGGTGGGTGGAAGAAAACTAACAAGGGATGAGAACTGGTAGGATGGAGAAGGTCGCCTTTCAGGACGGTGGACTGGAGCACTGGAGAATGAGAGTCTTGGGTTCCTTATGTGGTGTGGACTGAGGTCATAATACCAGTTGTCATCCTTGACCAGTTTATACCTCCAAGCGTCATTTTCTAATACACCTGGTATTTGGAGATAGTCCCAGATGTTTGCCGGTATATTAAAACCTTTGGTCAGGACCAGCACTTTTCCTTTCCTTTTTTAAAAAATGTGTACGAAAAAAATTAAAATATGTACGCAGACTACTTTTAGAGTGTAGTCGGCTTTATAGAATGGATTTCCTTAGAATTTTCTTTTATATTGTAGTAAACTATATGGCAAATTGCCTAGATTATGTGTAGGGTTGAAAACACACACACACACACACACACACACACACACACGCACGCACACACGCAGGTACCTACCACCCAGATGAAGAAACAGAACACTACTGGCATCCCCGAAACTTCCCCGTGACTCCCGGAAACCCTCCTTCCTAGAGGAAGGTAACCAATTATCCAGATTTCTAAAAGTTTTGCCTGTTTTTCCTTCAGCTTTTTATTTTAAAACATTTCTAATCTACCTAAATATGTTGAAAGAATATTATAAACACTTGTGTACCTCTTGCCTGTATTCATTTTCCAAACATTATACATTTATCTTTCTCCTCTATAATATACTTTTGCCCTTTGTTCCTGAACCATTTGAAAATAAGTTCCAGGTATCATGATACTACACCTCTGATTACATTAACATGCATCTCTTAAACATCGAAGCCAGTCTTTTAATGCATTGATTTTCTCTTTGGAGGAATTACAGGCATTTTCCAGAATTAAAGTTTGATATTACTTACATAAAGCTACACACATTCTCCTACATTGTCATGTGTTAAAGTGATTAAGCAGACAAGCGTATTTACAGCTGACTGAAAATATTAAACTACCTATCACCTTAGGAAAATATTGTATGAAAACAAGCATTCGTGTAGTACATATATAGTGATATGAAATATGCAGCAGTGTTTTGGTACTCTCTTGTATATGCTTTTTTATTACTCTTAGTGGTTTTTACAAGAAGATCTTGGCTCTTGAGCCACTCTCCTTGCTCAAGCCCGCTCCTACCTCTTTGGAGTGTACTTTCTCTTCAATAAACTCTCTATTTCACCTCTTAGAATAAATAAATAAATAAATGAAAGATCTTAACCACAGATAATCTGATTTCAGTTATTTCTCAGATCACACTATGGTTATTAATAACTATGCCATACTTTATTAATTTGTTCTCCCTCCATTTTGGGGCTGTCTTACAGGGTTCAGTGAAGAGACAAGCACTATATGCCTGTAGTACCTGCACCCCAGAGGGAGAAGAACCAGCAGGAATTTGCCTAGCTTGCAGTTACGAATGTCATGGGAGTCATAAACTATTTGAGCTATACACAAAAAGGTAAAGATAGAGATTGGTGCTGAATATTTTTAAAATGTTTAGATTCTTTTCTAGCTGCACTTTTTAAATTTTGCTTTTCCAATCAAAGTAGCTGTGTACTGATGACATTTATTGTAATTGTTTTATATAATTCAAGACATTAGATTTTCCCAAGGGCCTTTTAAAATGTAATTATGGTACAAAATCAAATCCTTCTCTGCCATTAATTTATGTGTGTCTGTGATACAGATATTTATCTCTGTGCATGCTAATTTCCAGAATGCTTAAATCTTTTATTGTTATGTGCTTGGAGAAATTCTGAATTGGATACATGAGCAGCATGTAGCCAACTTTTCTGGATTATATTGCAACCAAAACCACTTTTTAAATCCTAGAAATAAGTTGGAAGGGAAGAGGTTATGATATGAACTTAGAGAAGACGTTAGATTTAAAAGAAAAATTAAAATGGGCTCTTCTCCTTTGTTTCAGAAATTTTTGTTGTGATTGTGGAAACAGCAAGTTTAAAAATTTGGAATGCAAATTATTTCCTGTAAGTAAGCACTGTAACTATAAATGCATTAAAAGTAACTTGATATTTGTCAAAGCAGATAAAAACCAGTATTTTCCAATAAGGAATTTCTTATGCTTACTCTTTGCAAATGGGAAAAACAATGTTAGACTTCATTATTTTACAATGTTGGAATACTAAGTAACCTATTTAGAGCCTACAGTATATATTGTAATAAATATGAAAGGTTACAGAGAAGTGTTCTTTGAAGTGATTCAGGTTGAATTATGTTGGTTGTGCATGCCCAAAGGGTTTTAAGAAAGCAAAAGGTATGACTCTAAAAACTGAATAAATAAAACTTGGTGATAATGAATGTGGGCTAGATGCACACAGTAGTTTTTCACTGCTTTTTGGTTAATAAAAACTATTGCTTATACAGTAACTTTTAGTGAAGTAACAGAAATGAAAGAGAAAGTAAGGGATTTTATATTCAATCATAATTGCTAAAATGGTCTTGCTCTTCTCTCCTTTGAAGGTTATTTTTGGACTTCTTGATTGCTTTTTATTTTTACCTTTTAGTAACCTGGAGGCTTTGGCTATTATATACTGGGCATTAAGAAGTACTTGGAAATTCTAGGCCAATGTCGGTTAACATAGGTTATAATTAATGCTTCTGATTAACTTTTATTAAAAGGGTATATTCAGTTTCCCCAGTTTCTACAAAGAAGGTACAAAAACATAATTTTTCTTTCTTCCCTATATCCTGGGAAAAGTATCCCTTTTTTTAATTAATATGTTTTTTATTGTTAAATTTATTGGGGTGACATTGGTTAGTAAAAATTACATAGGTTCCAGATGTACAATTCTACAGTGCATCATCTGTGTGTTGCATTGAGTGCTCATCACTCAGAGTCAGTTCTCCTTCCATCACTATATAGTTAATGCCCCCTCCACCACGCGCCTCTCTCCTTACCCTCAGGAAAGTACCCCTTTTAATAGGAGTGAATTCTCTTTCTCTGTACTTTGAAAGTTAAAGACCTGTTTCTTGGGGGAAGATATTTAATGCAGAAATTTATTGAATACAGAAAATTTTCTGATGTATGACATTATCATTAAGATTAGAACATATTATGTATTGAAATTAATACCTTTCAGGACAAAGCAAAGATAAATTCTGGCAATAAATACAATGACAACTTTTTTGGATTATACTGCATTTGCAAGAGACCGTATCCCGATCCTGAAGATGAGGTGAGAGAACTGGGGGTTAACCCCCGCGACTGTCAATTCTGGCCTTTACTCTTCAGCCTCTTGTCCTATTTGGGCCTCTGTAGCTGTTCAGGGGTGTTTGAGGATTGTGAGAGGATTCTGTCCCTTCTGATGAATCCAGGCTGGATCTAGAACTGGTACATATTGCAACTATTCTTCTCATTCTTACCTCATAAGAATGAAATTTGGGGCAGGACTTGCCCAAGACTGGGGCCTCACTCCATCCTCTCCCTCTCTGCCTACCTGCTCCACTCCCCTAAACACTTCTCAGAAAATGACCTTGAATGTCTTGTCTCTTTGGAAGGAAAGAATGGGATGTACAAATTGGATCTTCTTAAAAATTTCAGTTACAAGTACACAAAAAATTTGAAGAGTTCTTCCTCACTGCTGTTTCTTCTTCCTCCCATTTTTAGACCTTTTTCTGTGCACTTCTAAGTGAGCGAACGTGTGTTTCAGTTTGTAGTTTTCTTTTCCTGTAACAAAAGTGAAAATTCTGTGTATTCACTTCTGCAAGTTGCTCTTTTCACTTACCGGGATATCATAGATGTCTTCCGTGCTAAACAGCGCAGCCCCACCTCAGCTCTCACTGTAGCAGGGTATTTCATTGACATGCCGTAAGTTAATTACCTAAATGTGCTCCTATAGCAGAATGGCATTTTTTCAGTATTATTAAAACATCTTTGTATAGTAATATAACTGACTAAACTTCAAGGAGTAATGTAGAATGAATACCCAGAGTTAGACTTGATGGGCCAAAGGGTATTTGTATTTACCCTTGTGTTGTGATCGGGTCTGCAAAAAGGGTTCAGCCATCACCAGTGTGTGATACTGTTTTTTTTCCGCAACATTCTTGTCATCATTACGTATTTTTAGTCTTTTAAAATCTTGCCATTCTGATAAAGAAAGAGCAGGATCTTTAAAAAAATTTTTCTTTTCTTGATCATGTGTGTAAGGTTATGCATCTTTTCATGAATTTACTGACATCGTCCTTTCATATCTGTAGCCTACATTGTGATTGGGTTGGGTTTTGCTTATGTATTTACTGATTTGAAGGAGTCTTCGTATTTAGAGAAATTCACCTTCTTTGCTTTCTTATTATCTTAAAACTGTAATTATTGAAGCAAATTATTTAGAGGAAAAAAATTGAAGATTTCTTCAAGTTAACAACGATATCACCTAAAACTGGATATTTTAAGGTATGAGGTAAAGTGTTATAACACTGTTGAATGAAAAGACAGAAAAAATAAGATGAGTAAATTTATTAAGGCAGAAGAAAGAATAAAACTGCCCTATGTATGTGTATATATATATGGGGTTTTTTTTCCTTCAAGAAACCATAATGAGGAAAGGACAGAATAATATTGGAATGTTAATCAATAGATATGAAAGCCTGGGAAGAAAAGGAAAATCATTCTAAAAATAGTCTGTGTCCTTTGGTATATTATTTTACTAGTCTAGAATTTAATTACCTAATTATTTAATTTATTCAAATTGGGGAAGTTGTTGCTGTCTGTATTAAGAGATTGTAACATTTACTTTTTGGTTACTTGGCAGCCTGGTGGAATAAAATGTCCCAGCTGTCACATTCTATATTGGTCAATTTACACTACCTCCCTGTCCTGGGTTTATGCATAAAATAAGAATACCTTACAGAGTTTTGCGAGAATCAGATATTAAGTCACTGATGTGAAAGAGCTTTCACAGTTGCTTGCAAAGTGCTTATATCTGTAGCACCAGTTCGTATCGAGTGGACTTCTCTTTGGCCCCTTGGTCTCCAATCTTTCCTTTTCCCTGTGGATAGCCCCATGGGTAGCAGTCTCACAGATTTGGTAGAGAGTTATTTCATATCTAATTTCACTGTGTGCCAGATTTATTTTCATGTCCCAGAGTTCAGTATAATCATTAACATACAAATTGCTTTTCCCTGTTAGATTCCAGATGAGATGATCCAGTGTGTGGTCTGTGAAGACTGGTTCCATGGAAGGGTAAGGAAAGTATTTACTTTTTATAGCCATTGTCTTCACAAAAGGAGAAAAGCTCTTTGCTTTTTAAAATTTTTTTTTTGGGGGGGGGTAGTTCCCTGGCTGGGTTTTTAAAAATTTTTATTGTTAACTTTATTGGGGTGACACTGGTTAACAAAAATCACATAAAGGGAGTTCCCTGATGGTGTAGTGGCTTAAGGCTTCGGCGCTGGCGCTGTCAGCGCTGCGGCCTGGGTTCGATTCCCAGCCAGGGAGCTACCCACATACCAAAAAGCAAAAAAAAAAAAAAAAAAAAATCACATAGGCCCCAGGTGTACAATGCTACAGTGCATTTCTGTATGTTGCATGATGTGCTCACCATCCAGAGTCAGTTCTCCTTCCTCCCCCTCTTTCCTCTCCCAGCCCTCCCCACTTACCCTTAGATAACCACTAAACTACTGACTGGGTCCATGAGTTTTTGTTTCTTTGTTGCTTTCAGTTTTGTATTCCACATATGAGTGAAGTCATATGGTTCTTGGTTTTTTCTATCTGGCTTATTTCACTTTGCATGATGGTCTCAAGTTTCATCCATTATGTTGCAAATGGCAGTATTTCATCTTTTCTTATAGCTGAGTAGCTGTTTGCTTTTTGAATTGTGTTTTATATATATATATATATATATATATATATATATATATATTTTAGAGAGAGAGAGAGACATTTATTTATTTATTTATTTATTTAGCTTTTTGGTATGTGGGTAGCTCTCTGGTGGGAATTGAACCCAGGCCGCAGCGCCGACAACACCAGCGCCGAAGCCTTAAGCCGCTATACCATCAGGGAACTCCCCGAATTGTGTTATATTTTACATTATAGTTTACTCTTCTAAAACTATACTATATTGGGTATACCCTGGTGGTGTAGTGGCTAGGCTTCTGTGCTCTCAACGCTGCGGCCTGGGGTCCGATTCCCAGCCAGGGAACCACCAAAAATGAATGAATGAATAAATAAATAAATAATAAAACTACTATAAAGATCTGATCAGTGTACTATTGCACTGTTTGTTTATAAAATAACAAGCATTTTGGACAACTTGGCGATCACAAGAAAAATACTCAGTGTTCTGTATTCACAGCATCTTGGTGCCAGTCCCCCAGAGAGTGGGGACTTCCAGGAGATGGTGTGCCAGGCCTGCATGCAACGCTGCTCGTTCCTGTGGGCTTATGCTGCACAACTGGCGGGTACGTGCCTCTGTGGGGTTGGTTATCATGAACTTGTGCTTGTGGAATTTTTATGTTCAGTCCAGAACTTTTAGCAACTGTTTTTAACTCGACTCTGAGGTATAGAAATAAGTGTAAGCTATGTTCCTTCTCCACAAGGTGCTTATCAGTTGGTTGGGAGACTCCGAAGAGCAAATCTGTACTTGAATGGAATGATGCAGAGTATGGATGAGAGTGTAATTAGAGTAAAGGAAGGAGGCAGTTTCTGAATGGGACTTTGAAAGATAAATAGAACCCATAGTTTTTAGATGTAAGACATGTCATTAATTGGGGAGGAGGTAGTGGGTGGAACAGTATGTTAGCCTGTGTTTTTAATTCTACACTAAGAAATTGACCCAAAACAGCTAATCAGCAATGAATGGTCTTGAGGCATTAAATATTTTCTAGTTTGGTAATACCATATGTGTTAACTGAAGTTTTTTAAGTGGCAGTTACTCATAGTATGCTGCTCTGGCCTTAGCATTTCTTCCCCTTCTCACCTTAGGGAACACTTCACTATACAAGCCATGAGCAGCAGTCACACCTTAGTGTTCACCTACACTTGATTTGTCTCCAAGTTCTTAAACTTGGTGCTTTTTCTTTCTGCTCATACCCTTCCCAGTTCTGTCTCTCACTTTCCACTGTACCTGTATGTATTTCTCATTCACAGAGTTTTCTTTATTGGTCCCTCCCCCCGTTCCCTGTCAGCAGATGGCTTCATCTCCTAGTAGACTGAAGTGCCCTTGGGCACCATGCTCCCTCATCGTGTCTCTTCTCTCCTCCATGGGATTTCTGCTTCTGTACCCATCGTTTTTGATTTCTTCCTCTCATGAAGAAAAGCTGGTTGTTTTTTCAAAACTACCTTGTTACCTGTGTTTGCAGTTAAATTCTTCCTACTGCCTCTTGCTTCTTGAGGTACCCTGTCTCTCTTTAACATCTGTGGTATTTTTCTTTCTTCAAGTGCTTAAGTAGTGATTAATGTTTTTAAATAAATTTCAATTATTTGAACTCTTTGGATAAGGCAGGCATAACCTTAAAAAGTACTGATAGTTCCTTTCTCATTATTGCAGATATTAAGGTTGAATCTCTCCTTTTTCACAGTATGAAATATTTTTTAATCAGGCAGTGGTTTCACTGTTTAATACATCAGTGGATATGTGTGTGTGTTTGCTGACCCACAGTAACCAAAGCACCTGTAGAGGATGGTGTGTTGGCACTGACTGTTGATGGAACAGGTGATCCGGAAGTTGTCAAGTCTGAACATGGAGATTATCAAGATAGTACGCTCCAAGAGGATGTTCCAGAACCTGGAAAGGATGCTGACAAGGCAGATAAAGCAGAGCAGTCTGATGAACCTTGTACCAGCTCTAACAATGAATCTGATCTCCAGGTAAGTAGAAGTAAGAAGTTGAAGCCATAAAAGAAATAAAACTTAAGCAAAATTAACTCCGTTAGGTTTTGTAGCATTGTATCCTTTGTTTAAAGAAATCCTTTTACAGAATCTAAACTGTGAAAACTGTGATAGATTAAAAAACACACTTTGAAACTTAATTTTATTTCAGACAGCATTTAAGAATCAAAGTTTCAACACAGGATTGCAGTCTGACTGCAAACTTCAGGAGTTTAAAGCTAAGCGTTTTATAAAGAAAGACACTGCCACCTACTGGCCCCTGAACTGGCGTAGCAAGTTATGTACATGCAAAGACTGTATGGTAAGTATGTGATCAAGTTCAGTGTTAGTATGTTTTGCAGACTGATGCCTAACATAAGGTTATCTAAAAGTATATTTATGAAATTGATGTCAAGACTATAGAGAACTTGAAAAATTTTTGTAGTACGCAAATTTGAGCTGGTTTTTGTAGTCTGAATGCTTACGGAATTACCTTTTACTTATCTTCATTTTAGTGGCAAAAAGCAATTCTTAGCTTTTTTCTATCATAGAATTGCTTGAAAACACAAATTACTTTAAAGTTACAGTAAGTCAGTGGTTTTTAATTAAAGATCTCTTAGGCCATACAACATCTACTAGGGAGATTTCTAAGAGAGATTTGAGCAAAAAGAGTAAATCACTCAAGCAACTCTGTACTAAGAGGCTCATGTTTTTCTGGCAGTTAATCTAAAAAAGTTAAACTTTTATTGATTCTCATAAGGTTGGTTTTGTGAGAATGACAGTTCTAATGGGGAAACTGGTTTTATTTTTTAAAGAAAATGTACGGCGATCTAGATATCCTGTTCCTGACAGATGAATATGACACAGTTTTGGCTTATGAAAACAAGGGCAAGGTTGACCAGGCAGCTGACAGGACGGACCCGTTAATGGACACCCTGAACAGCATGAACAGAGTCCAACAAGTGGAGCTGATATGTGGCAAGTACTGTTTAAGTGTAAAAATTCATGAAGTTCATAAAGTTTCCTTCACAATTGAAAAAATAAATGTGTGTAGGGAGGACAACTAACATTGACTGTTTTAATTTAATACAAAGAGTGTTTAAATTTGGGATTGTACAGCAGACCTCAGCTACACTAGTTGCCTGGGTATTAAGTTGCCATTCCCACCCGGTCAGGGTTATATGCTAGAATAATAACATGTTCAAGAAACCACAACATGGGCTGTTGTTTTTTGTTTTTGTTTTTGTTTTGTTTGTTTTTTTTGCCTTTTTTTTTTTTTGTATGTGGGTAGCTCTCTAGATGGGAGTCGAACCCAGGCCGCAGCACTGATAGCACCGGAGCCTTAAGCCACTGCACCACCAGAGAACTCCCAACATGGGCTGTTTTGATTAAGGGTAGATGTGTCAGTAAAGAATACTAGAGAACCAATTTCTTTTTTATCCAGTGATAATTTTCGTTGAGCATCACATGTCACCTTTTTAAGCCAAGCATGTCACCTTTGGACAGTTCTTGAGGTTGCTTCAGTGGTTCACAAGAAAGCACTAGAGGGGCAAATATTCCCATACCCTTAATTGCAGGCTTTGACGTTTTCCCCCAGCAGCCCAACTTCTTTCAATGATTTGTATCCCAGCCAGGGTCTGTGGGGATGCCAGCACCTTGCGTCCCTTTTATGGCATTGATCATTTCTGTCTTTCATTTGTAACTTTAATTTCCTTTTGCCTTACACTAAAAGCTTTGTGAGGATGGAGGCTGCATCTAAATGATTTTTGTAGCCCTCAATGTGACTCATAAATAACACAGCCTGTTGCGTGTACAACTTTTAAAACTTAATATTTGATGAGTCCAAGGTTATTTCAAATATTAGGATTCCTGAGAGATAGGAAACCCTTTAAGAAATTCTTAGCTAATCTTTCTTGGGAGTGAGGATATCTTTGGCTTTTGAGGGCTTTTTCTATTTATTTATTTATTTATTTATTTATTTAAATGAAAAGGGGTTCCAGATACTAGAATGAAAGAATTTGGGAGAAATTGGGAACAAATTTCTATTCAGGTTTCACTTAAAGAGAAGTTTAGTTTATACTGTGAACCTATTCAGATGTCAGTAGCAAAGAAATAATTTTGTTTCTAAAGCAAATGGCTTATCTAAAGTTTGTCCTTTTTTTTGTTGTTTTGATTTAGAATATAATGACTTGAAGACTGAACTTAAAGACTATCTCAAGAGATTTGCTGATGAAGGCACGGTATGTTGAGTTAAAGAATTTTAATCATAGTCCTGTATGTTTTGAATAAACTGTTTATTTTCTCTGATGAAAAAAAATAACTATGCATCTTAATTTGGATGCTTGAGAGTTTAGTTGCAGGCAGAGCTAAGGGAAGTCAGTAAGAGGTGGTGAAAACACCAGTGGACTAACCTCACTGGGAGGCCTTCCCAACCCTAGCCAGAGGGATGAGGAATGGAGCAGATAGTCACACAGCATTTGGAGGGCATATTTGTATTAATAGTTTAGGAGAAGGCCATTGAATCGGCCATCCTGATTCTGCCTGACCTGATCTTCAAGCAAGGATCCTTGGAAGAGGAAGGGAAAATGACCAAGCAAGAAAAAATTAAAGCCAGGCCCCATTGTTGGGATTCTGGGTTCAACAGTTTAGAATAAAAGAACTTTTATAATTGGGAGTGAAAACATATTGCTAGCAGAAAATCTGTCTACTACTTTTAAAGCGGGTACTGACTATATACCATGTGAAGTGTTTTAAAATCGTCTTCCAGAGGGATTTACGGATACTCCCTAGCCCTTTAGTATTCATATGCTTGGTCCCATACACTTTTTCTGTCCGGCTGTGTGACCCTGAACAGGCCAGTCTCAGCCTGGATGAGCTCTCTGTGAAATGGAGATAGTATCATTAATTACACATTAAAGTAATTCCTGTCTGCAATATTGTTTGACTTGTGTTACTTGTGACCAGTTACTGCTATTGTGTAGTTCCCTTTCCTAATCTTTGCTTTGCATCAATAGGTTGTTAAGCGGGAGGACATCCAGCAGTTCTTTGAAGAATTTCAGTCACGGAAGAGAAGAAGAATGGATGGGATGCAGTATTACTGCAGCTAGAGTGGAGCTGGGCGCCTTCTCACCTAGGCCGTTGGAAATGCCACTTACTGTCCCAGGAATAAAGGAGGCGGATTCCACACTTGGTCCTCTTCCCGTCCTCTCTTTGGAGAGGCCTCCTCTGGCCTTCAGCTTCCTCCACTCTCCTTCACTCCAGTAGCCAGTGTTTATGCTGATTTCACAACCAGCCTTCTCCTTTCTGACTCAGCTAAAAGCAACTCAGTTCACAGACTTCAGCCCTCACCCCGCCCCTAGTCTTCCCAGGGTTAGTTTTAAGAAGTTTGGTTTGGTTTTGAGAAAGTAAACTAGTTTCTTTTCTAATGATTTGCTCTGTAACTCCCAGATGTGTCTACTCTGCCACAGAGCTCTTGTCTTCCAGGACCTGCTTTGGGGGCATCACAGAAGCTCTCCTCCTGTCAGCTAGGCCCTCTCTAGGTCCCCTTACCCCTGTGATTGTGGTGCCTTGGGTCAGAGCTTCCTCAAGCCTGGTCACCTTTTCCCACATCCCTCCTTTGTGAGGTTTGGTCATGGCATACAGGGGACCCCAGCATGCGTTTCCTCTGGGCCCAACCTACGGAGTAGCCAGGACCAATGGTGTGCCAGCTTAGGACTGAGGAAGCTAACCTTTGTTAGGAATTTTACTAACAAATTTAAAGTGAAACTTTCATTCACAGTTCTACTGGCACTAGAATATTGGCGTTTCAGTACTGCGGTACTCACAGGGCTCCCTGGAGAGGACGTGCCAGTGTACTTAGCCCCTCTTCTGCTGCCTAGAAAACAGACCGGATAGTACCCTGTGAGATCTCAGTGCTTTACAGAATCCTCTGGATTTCTTTCTATTATCAGGGATATTCATAAGCATATATTAAAAACGGACCTATTTTGATATTTTTCTGTTAGGAAAATGTTACTAGGACCCCAATAAATTATTTTTCCCCCCTTAAATTGTTCTGGAGGAAAAAGATACTGGCTTGGCTTACTTGTAGTGAGCAGGGCAGGGAGTACCCTGTTGGGGAGAGGCCAACTGGAGATTCCAAGCAAAGCCCTATACTGCGTGAATGATGAGCTGTATGTAATGAGCGTTCATGCCATAGCTGGTCCCCTATGACTGAGATCATTTGAAGAACCTCATGGAATGTTGTACAAAAGCCTATATTTGAAAGGAAGTCCTTTTGGTTGGTTTGAACTCTCTTTAAAGCCCCTCAGTCTATGTGGAAATCACCTTTTGATAAACAGCCCTCACATGCTCTCTCTAGAGGAATGAGATCTTTCCTGACACACTTTGAGGCTTTGGAGTCACAACTGTACATTAATACTCGTGTGTGTTCAGCTGTCCCTTGTATGAGTGCCCACTGATCCCTGGATGAGATGAACAAGGCCTACAGAAAGTCAAGGCCTCAACAAAATGGTCCATCCCATGTTCTCTGCATCACACCTCCAAAGCAGACTCTGAGGAAGTGCGATCTGTAGAGCTGGGAGGTCTTCTGGCCACAGAGATGCTCGTGTGCCCTGAGCTGGCCTTGGAGCAAAAGCATCAACAGACTAGATTGGAAAGCCTGGTGTCTTGGAGGTTGTTTACAACCCCCAGCTTAGGAACTCCTCTGAGTAAGATTTTTACACCCCCTCTGCAAGGGTGTACAGTTGTGGCCTGAAAGTTTCTAGATGTTTGATTTAACTACCAGAAAGCTCCTTACTATGACAGGTCAGGACCACGCCTCAGAGGTGACGCGTTGTGTGCAGCACAATAATATAATCACCCGGTAGTGCTGAAAGGCTTGTTTTGTGAAAGGGACTATTCCTTCTTTACATTAACCAGAAAACCTCTTTTTTTTACCTATTGTTCACAACTGGTTTTCTTAATGACTGTATTGGACCGTCTCTTCTTGTAGAGACTGATTTTGGCCAACATATGGCAGTTAATGCATGTTTTATGCAAAAGAAGAATGTTACTAGTTGCTTTTAAGGAATTCTGGCATTGTATGTACATTTTTGTAGAACTGTTATTGGACTTACAATTACATACTAAACTAATCAGGTTTCTGTAAAATAAAATCAATTCAGAATTGTGGCTTTTCAGATTGTTTTTAGTCATATTTCAAATGGACATAGCCTCACTTTGCATGTTATAAGAAAATGAGTATAATATGAGTATACCCCAGCAGCTACTCCTGCCCTGGGGGATGGGTCTTATCTCCTGCTCTTCGATAAAACGTGGCCTGATCTGCAGTCCCCCAGCAGAGCTCCCTTCCTGGCTTTACAGTATCTCCTGGGAAGGAGGTTCTGTGATCTTTGCTGGGACCTAGATGAACAGCAAAACAAAGACAGGGGCTTGGGTCATGAGCCATCAGGTGTTCAGGTGCTGTTATGAGGAGCCCATAGTCTGGAGAGAAGATAAGGCCCACCTACACAGTAGCCATTATTTCAAAAGTGTGAAAACCAAAAAGCCAATGCAGAGGCCATCTGGCCCCAGCCCAGCTCTTGTTTCCTTGGAAATTATTCAACGCGTTAAGCTCAGGGAATGAAGTCCTCTCTACAGACTTGGAGCTGCTCACGTGTCGTGAAAACTCAGGTTTATGTTATCAATGCCAAGAGAACTGCAGTCCTAGCTCCTGTGAAGGTCCCTAGTGGCGCAGAAGAAAATTGAAAGCGATCCAAGGAATCACTGGACCTTGGCAGTGGCCGAGTTCAGCTCCCCATGAAAGGTGAGTGTGTTCTGGGGAACGTGGGACATACAGGAAACCCACCCAGCAGAGCTCCCAGGAGCCAGTGAGGCTGCCTCCCAGTCAGGTCACCCTGAAGCACCTTAAAGCCTTGGTCTGAAAAAACATCCACATTTGGCACTGTCCCCCCGAACCCCTTGGCATTAGATAGGCATGCATTCTGCACTTAAATGCCAGCTTCCCTAGGTTGAAAGGGACCCAAGAAGTCACCTGGCTTTGCCTCCTCTCAGGACAGGCGTCCCTCCTTCAGATGACCCTCACTGGGGACCTGTGCTGGTCTTGGCCATTTGGCTTCCATGTCCCCATGCTCTTGGTAACTGTGTCCCAATTTTGAGGTAGCTCTCTGCCCCTCCATTTCCCTGCCAGGTGGTTGGAGGGGCACTGGCCACCCCCTCTCCCAGCTGTGGGCATGAATCTTGGGAGCACGGGGAGCCAGGCCTGGAGCCCCTGGATTAAGTGCCTTGCCCGAAGCTGGTGCAACTAGTACCTTTCTGTAGCGGAGACACATCCGCAGTCCTCTAGCTTCTGCTTCTGAATACTTCTAGTGGCAGAGTGCTCACTCCCACATGCCACTCAGCCCCTAATCTTCCAGCCTTGGTGTCCTGTAGGAAAAGGCTAGACACACACAGACCTCCGCTGCACTCCCACCCAAAATTTCGCTCTGGTCTTCCCTGGGGACTCCTGCAGAGGCGTAGGGGCTGTTCTAGCACCTGCTTAGCATCCTTGCCTTGACTCCCTCGACCTGGAGACTCCCACTGGGGTTTCTCCTGTCATCTTTCCTCCTGCCTGGGAACCATGGCTGGTGCTCCTGTTGCCCTCCCCGCCACCCCACTTTCCAGTCTCCTGACTTCCCTCTCTTGCCTCCACCTCAGGCCTCAAGGCTCCTAGACACAGCTGACCAGCAGTTCCATGAGCCAATTTGAAAAATTCTACAACTGTACTAGGGTTCTTCAGAGAAATAGAACCAATAGAGTATATATGGAATAAGGAACTGGCTCACGTGGTTATGGAGGCAGAGAAGTCCCACGGTCCACTATGTGCAAGCTGGAGACCCAGGGATGACAGTGGTGTACAGCTAGTCCAAGCCAAAAGGCCCCAAGAACCAGAGGAGTGGATGATAATCTGTCCTAGAGCAGGAAAGAACCAATGTTCCAGCTTAGTCAGGCAGAGAGAATTCTCCCTTCCTCCACCTTGGTGTTCCAGGAAGGCCCTCAACTGATTCCAGGAGCCCACCAAACTGGGAGGGACATCTACTTTACTCAGTCACCTGATTCAAATGCTAATCTCACCCAGAAACACCCTCCTAGACACACCTAGAATGTTTAGCCAATAGCTGGGCACCCTGTGGCCCAGTCAACTTGACACATAAAATTAACCAGCACAACAATCCATTTATTTCTTCTCCTTCTACCCAAAGCAGTGTTTGTGGAGTTAAGGTAGGCCCCGACTGGGGTTTGGCAGATCCTGAGCACCCTGACCCTGGGATAAACAGTAACCTGTGCTCTGCCTGTTATCAAACTCTCTTGCCCCAGGTGCAGCTCAGACTGTTCTCATCATAAGATGCCAGCCGAGGGACACAACAGTGGGGTGACCACGTCAGTCACAGCACCCCACATATGGGGGAAGGGGAATCTCAGCTCCTTCAGGAAAGCTCACCTGGGTTAGCAGGGTTGGAGCATACATAAAATGGGGCAGCAACTGGTGCAAGAAGGAGCTGCTTTAGTGATAGGTGCACATTCTCCGGTTTATCCACAAAGTTGCAGTCAAATCACTAATTTCATCCCCCAGGTTCTCTTCTTAGCTCACCTGCTGGTCAGGTGCTGCTGAGTCTCTCCTGTTCTTTTCCCTTCCTGGCATCCCCTCCCCCTCAATGACCTCTTAATAATGGATGTTAAGACCCAAGACATTGTGGTGTGGCTAATAATCAAATCAAGATTTCACTTTATATTAGCATGTACTAAATAGAGTTTATTTGCCTAAGTATCTGTCCTCTCCACTAAACCATCCATTCCGTGAGGTCAGGGACTGTCTTTCCAGCTCATTATTAAAATGCTGGCTGCTGGCCTAATGCCTGCCACACGGTGGGTGCCTCGCCGTTTGAATGGGAGTGCTCATTCTTGCATCCAGGGGTTTGCTGAGCACAGCCATGAGCTGGAAGCTTTTGTGTACATCTCACTTCATCCACGCATGGTGACCCTAAGAATGTATTGTCTACCTCCATTTTACAGATATGGAAACTGAGGCTCCGAGAAGCTGAGAGGTTCCACAGCTGTGCTCACTCTGGAGTTAAATACACACCCACTGATCCCAGGTGGGGGCTCATTTTAGCCCATCAGCCTGACCTCACTCAAGTGGTGCACCTGGAAGCAGTTAGAAATCGCGGAGCAGAAACAGATGCTACTAGTTTTTGCCTAAATCACAGGATGGCATATTTTGCCCCAGGGTAAGAGGTAGTCTTTTCCTTGGATCTGTTTTGGCAAATGAGCTTAGAAATACACAACAGAATTGGATTCTTCCAGCATCTAAACCAGTCCAGGGAGGGTCTTCTAATGCTTCCAAGAAACTTGAGTCCAGCTCAGCCTCCCCACAGTCCCTCCCCTTCTTGCCCTGTGGTCCTGATTTCCTTTACCTGCACTCTGAAGGTCATTTCCACATGGACCTCTTCCCAATCCTGGGACCAGTTAGACACCCCTCCCTCCCCCAGCCTTACCTCTGTGATTATTCAAGGTCTTCTCTTCCTTGATACACTAAAATTGCTATGGGCGGAACTGTGATTGTCTTGTCTTGTTCCTTACTGTCACCTCCGAATCAAGCAGTTTCTGGCAGGTAAAAGTTGCTTCTGTATTTGATGAATGAGTTTGCTGAACAAATGAATGCCACACTTGTACCTACCTCCTCCACCCCAAGCACAGTGTCGCCCTGCCTGGGCCATCATATTTTCTGGTGCGCAGTACAACACCGTGGTTGAGACCTTGTTTAACTCTGGAGCCAGACTGTCTAGATTTGAGCTCAGGCTCTGCTTATTAGCTGTGTGACCTTGGGCAAGTTACTCGCTATCTCTGTGCTTTGGTTTTCTCATTTGTAAAATGGCACTAAAAATAATATGTAATTCACAGATTAAAGAAAATAGTACTACTTCATTGATTAAAGAAAAAAGTGGTCAGAACTGAAACCAGCATACTTCTCCTTCCACTCATTCCTGGGCCAGGTCAAGCCAGACTTCCCCTCAGCCGTAAGCTCCTACGGTTATGTACTATTGTTTCTAGGGCAAATGTCATTTCACTTACAGTGTATAAAGTTTCTGAAAACAGGTGATCTTCTCTACTTTGTTTGCTGCTCCATATTTCCAGACTCTGGGAACAGAGGCCTCAAATATTCCTTAATGCACTCAGGAGAAGTAAGGAGTAAAGTGGGAAGCTAGCCTGAATTCACTTTTCCAGCAGCTCAGAATCAAAGCCAGGTCTCCGACACCTGGACGCCTGTGAATGTTGGGATACACCTGTGTCTCTGACTCAGCACAGTGCTGGGCACATTCCAGGCGGTGGGCCCTCGTGGGCAGAATGTTGAGCTTCCTCTGGAGACCTGTGGGCAAGTAATGCTTGCTCAAATCTGTAAATTGAAATCTCTCTGAAATCTCTCCTCAATGAAAAAAGAGAAAATATGACTTTGATTCAGACAAAAACATGTGTCTGAGAAAACCACAGTAAGTCCCTGAATAACTGAAATCCTAGAGACAGAGGGAAGTTCACGTAGAAAACCTCCTGATTCTAGAGGGGTACAAGCGCTTCTGTAATTGAGGACATGCAGGCTACTCTGCAAAAACAGACTGTATCCAACTCCGCAGGTTCTAGACAAGCCATTTATTTGAAATGCCAACTATATGTAGGATAAAGTCAGTGTTACATGCTTATCAGTAACAGTAGAAAAATAGAACCAGTGAAAACCTTTGTACAACTGTAATGATACTCAAAAGAGAAACATATCGTTTTACAATGCTTCACATAGACGAATTCAAGTTTGGAGGTACCTAAATAAAAATACTATATATTTCTTTAAAAAACACTATGTACAGTTGAAGCGTAAACAAGTTTTACAAAGTACTGGTTATGCAGGTTGTAGAAAACACTTGCATAGAACATGGAATCAGTTTAAGAAAAATTTCTGAGCCTTTAGCATTGAAGGCACTTGACTTTATATCAGTTAACAGCACAACCACAAGCAATGCATGTTGTAGAAGTGCCAACTGTCTGAAGCACAGATGTGGCACACAAACAGTAAGTGCAGTTCAGGAATCTTTACCTTTCCGCCACCCCTTCTAAGAGTAGGATTCCAGACCACCTGCCTGTGGAACCCAGATACAGTCATGTGCAGGTACCCGATGAAGCTTCCAGAGCTCATCTCACCTCTTAGAACCCACATAAACACACAGACACAAAGAGGTTCTTTTCAAGACACATACTTGCAAGTAATCTTTCTATAGAAACAGCCACAGAAATATAATATTCAGAATATGGAAGACTGACACACAGTCTGAGGGTTTTATAGAGGGAAAAAAATCAAGACTTAATATAATTACATAACAGCTATTGCAATTTATCTGACAAAAAGACAACTGAACGTTCATAAAACATTTTTCATACAACAGTGTTAATGGAAAATAGTAAAATACCTTTTAGCATGTGATTTTATCTGTAATGAGTTTTAAAAGTAAATTACTTAGTAGACGAAGTAAACCATTGCAGAAGTGGGAGTAGCACCCATCACTGCTGCTTTAATAGTAACTTAAAGTCAACCAAATAATTTTTTAAGAGTCTAATAAACATTTCCCTTTGAGTTTAGTCCTAAGATATAAAAACATGAATGCCTAAGAACTGTAAAACAAGTATCTTACAAGTGTTTTATGAAACATTTTCCCTAGAAGGCAGATTAAACATTATGAAAACACATAGTTTGCTGAGTAGTTACTGAGAAATAGTTATTAACTCTCATCTCTAGAGACTGACACCTGCAGGTCAGCTTTGAACCCCACTGCTGCGGCCACATACGCTGTCCCCACATTGTATCATCCTCTTTCTCGAGTGGACAAGTACTGCCCACTGCTAAAACCTGAACAACACATCAAAAGAAAACCCTATAAAGGATGGTAACTGTAATGAAAACATAGTTTGTGAAGAAGCAAAAACAAGAATTAGGTCAAGTTTCACAGAGTTCTACAAAAACAATCAAATAAAAGGAAATCATTAAAAATCCTCAAAATCTAACTGGTTATGAAAAAATGTCAGGAGAGCTTAGGTCCAGGGACACAGCCCTAGAAAAGATAAAGGGACATGTGCGAAAGGGTATGGTATGCAGAAAATTCAAATGACCATTTTTCAGGAATAATTTTTGCCTTTCCATGACGCTATTATTTTCCCTTAGGAGTCACAGGTAACCTTGGACTTATAAATTATTCATCAAAATCACAAAACTAAAAGAAATAAACTTAAGAAAACAGCATCTTGAAGAAACGTGGATCTTCTCTTTCTGATCCAGGATCTAAATGGTAGTTGTTTAACCTCAACAAGATGGGCACCAAAGGTGGTGATTGTCTGATGGCCTGATTGTCCGGGGCCTTGAGATGAGATTCAGTAATCAGAGATTTGGTTCTCATGAAATTTCTACGCCAAGTAAAATGTCAGGTCCTGTGGCCTAAATTTTGTATTACACTTTTTGTTTTTATTTTCTGAGAGCACTCCTACTCTGACTTCACATTTATCTTAGTACAGCATTAAAAAAGATTGAATAGATGGGTTCAAAAGCCAGAGGCACAGAGCTATTCAACCTACCCTATTAACCGTATGTACATCACAAGACACACTGCAAGCCCACTAACAGCTACCTAACACACAAAAACCACATCTGTTTGACCTTCTCTGCAAGTCACATCAATCCACAATCCCATAGGTTAAAGCAAGTTTCTCTCTATACACACAGTTTAGCCAGGTAAGCTACTAAATTATTAAAAGCAAACTTCACAAATTAAATAAAACTATGAACAGTGGCCACTTAGTTTTATAATTACATTTTGGGGATATGAAAAGATATTTAATAAATTTTCAGAAAAATGAATGTGTGGCATCAATAGCTCTTGTCTAATGTTTTTAAAAAAACAAGTCAGAGATGAGAAAGTTTTTTCCCCAAATTACTTCTACTCACTCTTATTTGCAGTACCAGCACATTATAGTTTGAATTCAGAATAGAAATTTAAAACTGTATCAAAATAATTCATGTCAACACACATATATAAACACACATTAAGAAATATGATGGAATCAATTTTTGCTTCTGAAAGAGACCGAGATTGGCTTCAAAAGACAACACCATCTATTATAAAGAGTCAAACCTCCTAAAAATGAGAACAGAGTCCTAAGTTTCTCTATTTTTAAAAAAGGGAGCCTCCAAGGCGATGCGCAGCTGACCTTACAGTAGAAGAGTGTTAACTCTGGGAGACCTGGAGCTCAGTACACAGCATCACAGCATGAACGAACGCACTACACTAGCAGCAGCGAACTTGCCAGGCAGCAGCATGCCGGTGTTTGCAGATGTACTGATGTTTCCCATCTTTGAGACTACTCTAGACCAAGGTTGTCCAACCCTGCAGCCCAGGACGACTTTGAATGCAGCCCAACACAAATTCATAAACTTTCTTAAAACATTGTGAGAATTTTTTGTGAACTTTTTTTAGCTCATCAGCTATCGTTAGTATTAGTGTATTTTATGTGTGGACCAAGATAATGCTTTTTCTAATGTGGCCCAAGGAAGCCAAAAGGTTGGATACCCCTGATCTAGACTATCTACTGCTAGGAGTTTTTAAAATGTCATATTATTCCTGAGTGTATATCCACAGGGTAAAGTAAGAAAAGACTGTAAGAGAAACTACAGTTTCAGGAGAAATCAGAGTTGTTAACACCCAATAGAAACCTATTGACTTAAAAGTGCATGTAATTCATTTATATGGTAGATTGTAAAGGCTCCCTAGCCCTGCATAGTTTTAGAGTGAGAGTGAGTAAATCATAGTTTTATACGTATACACCACACACACACACACACACACACACACACACACGGAAAAGAGGTTCCCAAACATCCTTCACGTGACGGAATGTGCAGAAAGTCTCTTTTCTTCTAAGTGCTACGGCTATGTATGTATGTGTCTGTAAAGATACAAAGTGAATGCTGAAATAATGTTGAAGTGATTTAAAAACTCAAATACTAATATATTTACATTGCAGAGTAAGAAAAAAACAGTCCTTAGCTCACACATTGCCCTTCCAAGGGAGAGGACCTTAAAAGACCCCATATACTCAGTGGTTCAGTAAAATCCCAAACCAGCATCCCCAGTGGAGTTCAAGTAGGACATGTAGTGTTTCACTGAAAAAAAAAAAAATAATAATAATATTTTTTTTTCTTTTTTGGTGACAAAGCATTATGCAACAACTTTATAGGACACTGAAATTCAGACACATTTTAAAAAACATTTAAAAGAAAACATATGCTTACAAACACCAAATGACATCCGTAAGACTGAAGCCCTTTTGTTTTTTGTTTTTGTTTTTTCCCACAGAGAGCAAAACAACCAAAGGCAGCAAGCAGTCATTTCCCCATGTCAGCTGGAATCGACAACACCCAGAACTAGAAATCCCACAGTGCAGCCTTTAAGTTACTTCACCATCTTCGCAGCTTTACGAGTCTAAGAAATTCGAAGTCTTTAGACTTCATCTCTTACCCTCAAATCCACACCACCAGAACTGGCAGTGATGCTGACAGTGTCCGCACTGTGAATACAGAAACAGCTCATTAGCTTCTCTCTCCTTGCTGTTCTTTACTGAGCCAGAAAACTTCAGGATCCTGATTGGACTCCTGTTGGGGGAACGAAGACCAGCTTCCAAGACTTCGTAAAAAAGCATAACAGATTTACAGAGATTGAGTAGGAAGATTTCTGAGCTAAAACAATTATTGAAAAGAGAGGAGCATTTTGATGTGCTGTTCTTTGGAATTTCTATAATTAAAAAATAAACACAGAACTATTTCATAAGAAAATACATCTTAGTGTGCAATCCAATGCACATGGAAATTGGTAGATGAACAATAAAATGCAAAATGTATGAAAATACAGTTCTTTAAATGTGGCAATAAAGTTTAACATACTGATATAAAATCAATACAGATAAAATAATGTACAAGTGCAAAAAAATCCCATTATTTGTAAAAGAGAAAAAAAGTGCCAGCCTGCTTGCTCTTAAAAATGGTTCCCCACACAATTGTTCAAACACAAAACAGACAGATGCAGCATTCAAAATAACCCTCTTAGCATGCCATGTCTCATAAACATGTATATACAAAACCAGAATAAAATCATGTGAAACTGAGTTATCAGCTGGCATCAATAAACCTGTCTCTAAGTTGTTGGGGATGTTTCACATCTCAGGCACAGACGACGTGGAGGTTGCGTTTAGAGAGCAGACTTTTTGTAGAGGAAGTCTGGTTTGCTCGGTGACCTCCTCCCTCTGCTTAATGAATCTTCCCTTTCCAAATCTGTATTTCGTTGAGCTCCATGGCCCAGGGACTCACTGTCTGCTGGTCTTCTACTGGATCTCTCTTCAGGACCTTCAGAGCTACATGCAGACCGTGAAGATCTATTAGGAGTCAGCCCAAAAGTCAAGTCCGTTTCCACTGCTGTTCGTCCCCTGACATGGGCTGGACCACTGACAGCATTTTCTGGGGCTGCCAGAGGAAAGTCTGGCCGCTGGGGAGGTTGCTCGATGACATCAAGGTGTATGGGCTCGCTCTTTTGTCTGTGTTGAGGCCTGTCGGGGGAAAGTGGATATTCTCTCCTAGCCTCTTCCTGCTTTTTAGGAGAGGTCTGGCTAGGTAGGTGGGCTGACTTTAAGCCACTTGGTGATGCCGCCTTATTGTGGCTATACAAATCGGGACCAAAATATCCACCCTGCGAAAGGGGAGGGGTGTGTCTGCCAGGGGCAGGAGTAGAAGGTCTGCAAGCAGCATTTGAGAAGTCATAGAGATCCGGATATTCCTGCTGATTTTCTCGAGCATCTGTTTTTTGCTCTAGTGTGTGTTTCTTTCGAGACGTGTGTGTATGCCTCTGTGGAATACACGATAGATGTTGGGGGGGGCCTGGTCCTACTTCAGAAACCGACTGGCTTAATTCTGTGTCCACAGCAAGTTCTGGAAGTCTCCTGTCCTTGAGTGACAGTGTGGACACACCCATGGCGATATCTGGCATTAGGTCATTTAGCACAGGTTGTGTACACTGCAAACAGAAAACAAAAGTGAGGAGGGGTAAAAGAAAAAAGCCCACGACTCCCCCTTTGTAAAAATGATGTTCACTGATTTTGTCACATGCTCTTCTAAGAATGATAAAAATACAACTATAAAATGAACAAAAACCTAACCTTCCCTACTGAGATAACCACTTGTCAGCAGCACTTTGAGGTTGTTTTTCTCACTTTTTCTTTGCACGTAACATCAATTTTCACAAAATTTTCTGTGAGCTTCTATAATACTTAAATTACTGCATAATAGTCCACTGCATTGATGAGCTATCGACTTAACCATTCTCCCACTGTTGCACATTAAGGTTGTTTCTAAGTTCTAATTTTTTATTATAATCAAGACCGCAATGAACATAGAAATAAATTACCTTTAAGGGGAGTTTTATTTAAAATATAAACTAGTAGAACTTTTGTAATTGTACAAAACTTGGTTTATCAAACACTATCAACCTTTGCTGTTTCTTCCTTGGCAGGGGGTTGGGGACACAGCAGGGGGGAATGGGTAGACGGTATAAAGTGTGGAAGGATCGCAATTTGAACCCGAGTTGTACACTAGTTCCTAGATGCCAAATAGTTCTATTTCAATGAAGATTTCCTGAGCTGATATATGTATCTTTTGTTTCTTTCTATATGGAATGCTGACTGTGACTAAGCAGGAAGACTTACAAATAACTATTTTTTTTTCTTCAAATGTATTTTATTATTAATAATTTTGGGTAGTTCCCTGGCTGGGAATCAAACCCAGGCTACAGTGTTGAGAGTGCTGAAGCCTAGCCACTATGCTACCAGGGAACCCCCCAAATGTATTTTATAAAACAGAAATTCAACCTCTAACACAGTGCAAACCAAGCAAAAAAGCTCAGGCTTAATTTACTAGCTACTAGTGCTCGCTACTGCAGGTCCCAAATGAGGGCTAGGATGACCAGTGTGCCAGAGGCAGAGACAGCAAGAGGACCAGTTTTCTGAATGGGGAGTCTTCTGCCAGACTGTTCCTGATGGGATGCTTCCTAACCCATCAAAGCATTTCTATATAATTCTACAGAATTTCAAAGAATTCTACAGAAGTTAGGGACAGATTCTAGACATGTACTTGAACAGAGAACTCTGACACTGGTTAAGAGCAATGTGAGTTACCCAGTAAGCCCACCCCTTCCCAATACCCACAAAGAAACACAAATAAGGCAGGCAATCGATTACTCCCACCATACAGGCTTCCAGTTTCTCTTCTCTCCTTCCTCATTTACCTATACTCTCTTTTCCTCTTTTTCACCCCTCTCTAGTCTATGCTTTCAGCTTGTTAGGAACATTTCTGGGCCTATGAGTCACACTCGGGTTCTTGGGGTCAGGGGAATTGCTTCTAATAGTGCAGACTTTTTCCTTCAGGTAAGTTACTGAAGTGCTAGCTTACCACTTGTTTCTCAGATGCTACTGCCGCTGAGGCAGTGGCGGTAGCGACTGTCTGTCTGCCCAGTCCTGTGGTGTTGGTACAATCAGGTGCCCCTGCTTTAACACCTGGCAAGTAGACTGGTGGGGGGCCAGCTTTAGGGGCGGTTCTGGAGTGAAATAGTGAATGATTACAGGGGTAAGAAAATGATCTTGAAGGATGCTGACTGGGAGGTCTTTGTTTCCAGCCGGTTTTGAGTTGGTTGTGGATGGGGGTAGCTGGGGGATGGTATGGAGGGGGTGGAGGGGGCAGGGGAGGATGGAAGGCCACAAAAGAGTCCAGATCTGTAAACATGGTTTCTGCAGTGGGGGTACTGTTAACTCGACATCTCCCAGACTGTCTCATCGTCAGGAGTGGACTTTCATCCCCAAAACGTTCATCAGGAAAGAACTTGTGAGGATTCTAGGAAAGATTTAAAAAAAAAAAAAGACATTTATTTATTAGCAGATTCCATAGATGAGAATTTACAGGCTGAGAGAGTTAAATAAGGACCTAAGAAAGCCACATTCAGCAAGAGTAAAAGGCACAACAGATTTTTCCAGGCCAGAAGCCTCCAAGAAAAAAATGACCTTACTAACAGTACAGAAGAATAGAGTGTAGCCGCTACAGCCCCCACCACACAGCTATCAAAAAGAGCTGCTTTACTGCTTATTTCAGCAAGCAGGTCAATAATCTTTTGCAAGATTACATGATAATGCAAAAACAGAAAAGAAAACCTAATTCAACTATGTCTTTACTAAGAATATAATATTATAATTAAACACCAAAGGAAGAACAGGCATACAAGTGAGGATCCTCCTAGAACTTTCTGACAAAACATCTGTATACTCTCAGTCTGAAATAAAAACTAAAAAATACTATTCCTCACCTATTATATAGGAATAAATTCAATATAAACATAAGGGAATATTTAAATGATAAAACTTTTAATGAAAATTAAGAACTACAAATGGCCTGCTACCTTGCTTAAGAACAACCATGTTCCCCTAATGAAGACTCAGGCTAGAGGGCTTTGGAGTCAGTGGCAAGAAAGCAATTCACGCAACCAGATGAAATTAAATTTTATTTTAGGCTCTGATTTAGTGGCCATGAGCAAACTACAGTAGTCTCCCTTGTCTAAAATTTTGCTTTCTGTGGTTTCAGTTACCCACAGTCAACCAAGGTCCAAAAATACTACATGGGGAATTCCATAAATAAACAACCTGTCAGTCTTAAGTTGTGACCCATCCTGAGCAGCATGATGAAATCTTACACCATCAGGGTCAGTACCGCCAGGGACGTGAATTGTCCCTTTATCCAGTGTCTCCATGTTTTAAGTACAGTACAGTAAGATATGCTGAGAACATATTTACATAATCTGTATCACAGTACTGTATGTATAATTGTTTTATTGTTGTTGTTGTTAATCTCTTACTGTGCCTATTTTATAAATTAAATTATCAGAAGGGTGTGTAGGAAAAAACATAGTACTACATGTAGGATTCAGTACCATCCACAGTTTCAGGCATCCACTGGCAGTCTTGGATTGTATCCCCTGTGGATAAGGGGGGGACTGCTGTACTTTACAAATTCTATCTTCACTGCAAAACCAATGCCATTGCTTTTGTACCTAATTAATAGAAACAACTTTTTCTTGCTAGTTTAAAAAAAAAAAGCGCTCATTTCTTAATTCCCCTGCTCACAGGGTTTGGAACCATCATGCAAAACACTTCTTATAATAAGAGGGACGAGGGAGGATATAGAGGGGCAACTGGAAGATCTTTAAGTATGATAATGGCCCAAACCAGAAACGTAGTGACCAAACCAGGGAGAGAGAGCAGTAGAAGGCCAGTTTTCTACTTCCTCTTTATCAACTGCTGGGCATAGACACCACGAACTTTTAGCAGTCACGACTTATATGCTTATTACATACAAGAGACATAGTCACTTTACATACAGTACCTCTCATCTTCACAACAATGCATCTGACATGTAAGCAAACCGATGCCCAGAGTGGTTAAGTCACTAACTGGTAAGCAGCAGAGCCAGGATGTAACCCCAGTTCCCATGCCAGAGCCTGTGTGTGTAACATCGAATGGACCACACTGCCTCTCTCAAGGTCATCCCACATACCAGAGGCAGTGCAGGAGCATGTATTAAGGGAAAGACACATGGTCTGAGGGCTCCTGGGATGTCTAAAATACTGCCTGAATAACAATCATGGATCGCTTTTTAAACAGTTTCATGCTGTCCCCACCTGCAAGAGCTCAGCAGCAGCATCTGCAAGACCAAACTCTCTCAGGACCCGAATCTGAATTTCATAGCTGACGGTGGCGCCTTCCCCACAGTTAAGCGCGTAGGCTCTCTGCACCTGCTCAGTGTGTCGGAGTTCCTGCAGGCGTCTGACCATGTCTTTCAAAATGAGGAGACGAGGAACTGAGGGAAGAAAAACAATCCATCCACATAAAATACTTGAGCTACACAGAAGACCGCCCATTGAGCACAAAAATAAAAAAGCATGTACTGTACATCAAAATCTTTTTACAAATTTTTGATAGCATTTTAATTTCCTGGTAACTCAGTAATGTATGAACTTCTAATTATGTTCTAAGGTTTTAAAATTCACTGTGCCCAAAGTTCTTGATAATACCAAACAGCTCCTAAGCTGCCTTATTAGTTTACAGCCTAAATAAAATTTTACTTGTGTGTATTCTCTTCTGAATCTCAGGATATTTCATAAGCCTTCAAAACATATTCACTCTTTTATTCAAATAATTTGTGAGTCCTGACTATGCACCAGGGATTGGACAGAACAAAGGATCCTTATCCTTAAAGAACTCTGGTTTTAGTGATGTAGAGCCAGTATAGCACAGTGCCACAAATGGTCACAGAGAGAAACATGGAAAGGACACTGAAGGGAGCTGGAGGGGCCCCCAACCGGCCTGGAGGCAGTAAAGGCTCCCCAGACAAGGTGACCCCTTAGCAGAGTCTTTAGTAAGAGAAAACCAGGCAGGCAAAGAATGCAGCGTGAAGGCTTTCTGGGCGGAAGTATCAGGTGAGTGTAAAACATGCAAGTGAGAGACAGTATGGGACAAATAGCTGGCATGGCCAGAACTTAGGGCTCAAAGGTACAAGCAGGAAGAGCATTAATAGAAAAGGTTAGAAAATGGCTGGGTCAGATCATGAATGACCCTGCATGTCATGATAAGGAGATTAAATTGTATCTTGGGCACAACAGGTGCAGGGGAATGGCAGGATCAGAGCTGTGAATGGTAAGTGCACCCGAGAGCAATCTAAAGCAGGGGTTGGCAAACTCTGGCCTGCAGGCAAACCAAGCCTGTTACCCTTTTCTGTAAATTGTTTTCCTGGTACACAGCCACACCTTTCTCTTTGCATACTGTCTATGCTTTTGCCCTATATAGGCAGAGTTGAACAGAGTTGACTAGTTGTGACAAAAATGGCTCTCTACGGAAAAACTATGCTTAGCCCTGGTGTAAAGTCGAGAACATGAGTAAAGTTAGGAACCTGAAGGAAGGATGTGGCAGAGGACTAGGGAAGAGGGGAGGAAGTCAGGAGACACAACAAAATGGCAGCATGAGAGGACCTCTGAAAAACTTGGAGATTACAACTAATAAAACACCTACACCTCAACCAAGGGCCCTTAGACATTGCACAATCACAGCTAAGAAACCCATGCGTTGCATTAAGGTACCTGCAGGCGGGCAGAGGGTTAAACAAAGGAGAAATAAAAGGAAGTGTGGGGATGTGGCTGGGCGGGTCCCTGCTTGGAATTCTCCTGCTGGGGGGAGGGAGGAGGAAGAAGGTGGTGAGAGAGCATTCTGGGCCTTACTCGGTCTGCAGGGCAGAGAAAAGGGGGCCCACAGGCGGGGGGCGTGAGATATCGCACCCACCTCACTCTGGCCCCAGAAGTGCAGACTGGTCCACCAACCGCAGCAGCCAGACTTCACTCCGGTTCCCAGAGTAGGGGAAGTGGCTAGGCGGTGAGGAGCCTCAGTGTGAACGCTATGGCCAGGAGGGAGGAGGAGAGAAGGAGGTGTGTGTGCATTTCTTGGGCCACAACTGGGATGGTTTGAAAGACCAGCAAGCAGGACTGACCCCAAGGCTCAGGGCAGAATCCACTGGTAGGGCAAACCCAGAAAGGAAAGGTGCAATCATGCCCAAACTCCCTGTGCGACTCCGGAAGCCACAGCAAGAAAACAAAGTCTCAAACACAGACCTCTGCCCGCCTAGTATCAGAAGCGAACACCAAAGAAATTACAGCTGGGAGGGTCCAGAGAGGTCACAAATGTGAGAAACCAGAGAATAAAAGAGATGAGGACAGATGACCCATCAGAAACAGAGCTCGAAGCAACCATTATAAAAATGCTTAAGGAACTGAATGATAATTTCAACGGAGAGATAGCACGCATTAAAGAAGACTTACAAACCATTATAAAGGACCAGAGAGAGACAATGACTACATTAACTGAAATGAAGAATGGAATAAAAGTGACCCAACTAGATACAATAGAAGTGCAAAGCAGTGATCTGCAGGAAAAGCCAGCAGAAAACACAGTTAGAACAAATAGAAATGAGAATCCAGAAAAATGAGGATGGTTTGAGATTCCTTTGGGATAATTTTAAGCGCAAGAATATCAGAATCACAGGTGTACCAGAAAAAAGAGAGGAAAAGCAAGGGATCAATAAATTATTTGAAGAAATAATGATTGAAAATTTTCCTATCCTGGCAAAGAAAACAGACATATATGTAAGTCCAGGATGCACAGATGATGATCCCAAACAAGACACACCAAAACACATCATGATTAAAATGGCAAAAGTTAAAAAGAGAAAATTCTCTTTTTCTACTTTGAGTAAAAGAAATGCAAGTAGTAACATACAAAGGGATACCCATTCAATTCTCAGCTGATTTCTCACCAGAAACTTTGCAGGCCAGAAGGGATTGGCAGAAAATATTCAACGTGGTGAAAACCAGGATCTACAACCAAGAATAAGGTATCCAGCAAGGCTAGCATTCAAAAATGAAGGACAGATAAAGAGCTTCTCAGATAAAGAAAAGTTAAAGAAATACATCACCCCCAAACTAGTACTACAAAGAATGTTAGAGGGACTTCTTTAAGATGGGAGAGTGGATAAAATAAGGGAAATGTATGGAGAAATTTAGTTGGATTGTTGACATAAAAAGAAATAGTCAATAATTTAGTAGTTAAAAAATATGTAAAATTATTTTACATTAAAAAATATGTAAAATTAAAAATAAATATGGGTCGAAGTCTATAAATATCTGAGAAATTTATTAGAGGAGTCATTAGAGGAAAGAGAAGCTACTATTTATTGAGTGCTTGCTTTGTGCCAGGCAAACTCTTAAGTGTATCACTCATGGTGCTTCCTTAAATCTTCACAACACCCCTAGACAGGAGATAGCCCCATGCTGCAACAAGGAAATGAAAGTTCAGGGAAGTAAGTAGCTTGTCCAAAGTCACACAAATGAAGTGGCAGAGCCAGGATATGAGCCTATGCATCCTCTCCGAAAAGCTAGTCTTTCATTAGAGTATGGTGGGCAAGTTAAAAATCAGGAAGACGCCAGAATAAAGCCATGTCTCATTTGTTAAATGATAAAAAGAGAAGACTTATTTTTCTGAGCATACTTAATTGTAAATATGTTTACACTTTTGAGATTCAGTTCCAAGATTAAATCATGGTGCCATTCAGTTGTATTCACTCAAAGCTGATAAAAACTGTGCTCATTACCATAGCTTCAAAACCTGTACAAAGTCAGCTACAGGAAGATTTCTCTTCATACTGTGCATCATGTGTACTTTAAACAAACACGCAGTGGGCAAATCTGATAAGGTAATAACTGATTAGACATTAGTCCCAGAACAAAATGTATGTGTTCAATTAAAAGTTGTCATCAAACCCTCACACACTGCTGGTGGGAATGCAAACTGGTACAACCGCTATAAGGACACTGTAGAGGTTCCTCAGAAAAGTGGGAATGGAGTTACTACAAGACTCAGCAATCTCCTTTCTGGGGATCTACCCCAAAAATGTGAAAACCTTAGTCCACAAAGACTTACGTACTCCAATGGTCATTACAGCACTGTGCACTATGGCCAAGATATGGAAACAACCAAAGTGCCCTGTGATAGATGACTGGATAAAGAAGCTGTGGTACATATACACAATGGAATATTACTCAGCTATAAGAAAAGATGAAATACTGCCATTTACGACAAAATAGATGGACCTTGAGATCATCATGCTAAGCAAAATAAGCCAAACAGAAAAAATCAAGAACCGTAAGACTTCATCTTATGTGGAATATAAAACTGAAAGCAACAAAGTAACAAAAACTAGTAAACACAGTCAATAGTTTAGTGGTTACCTGAGGGCAAGGGGGGAGGGTATGGGAGAAGAGTGAGGAGGTAGGAGAAGAGAGAGAGGGAGTCAAATACAGGATGATGGAAAGAGAACCGACTCTGGATAGGTGAACACATAATGCAACACACAGAAATGCACTGTAGAATTGTATACTGGAACCTATGTAATTTTTGCTAAACAATGTCACCCCAATAAATTTAACAACAACAAAAAGTTGTCATCAAGTCTTTTATAAGCAGAAAGTGACACTATTTCTAATAATGCTCTATAGTCTACTGATTTTTTTTTTGTTTGTTTTTGAATCTTGCAATGGTAATTGGCAAGAGCTAAAAATTTCTGAGACCCAGATCACTACTGATTTTCTTACCTTAGAAATCAACATTTAGAGCCCTATGGTTAGAATAAACATTAACCAATGTTCAGAAGTCTTTGGACATGACAGTTATACCTGTATCTACGGCCACTTTCCTCAGAGTCATAAGACATAAGCCTGCATTACAATAAAATTCACAGACCAGATCTTAGGAAACTGGATCTCTAGGAAACCAATGGTGATACACTTTGAGGAGATATATTGTAGACTCAAAGATGTAAATTTATAATATTCTTCCCAAAGGGTCTTACTAATATAAGAAATACCCTATAGTGATGAAAAATCTGAAGTCCTCTAAATCAGGGGTTCTCAACAGGAGGCAATTTTAACCCACAGGGTGTATCTGGCAATGTCTAGAGAGAAATAAAAATGTTTCAGAAAGGCTGTTGTAAAGGGGTATGTGTGTGTGCTCATGCTACTGGCATCTAATGAGTCCAGGCCAGGGATGCTGCTGACCACCCTACAATCACAGGATGCTCCCACAACAAAGAATGATCCGTCTCTAAATGTCAAGACAGTCAATGCTGAGAAACCTTGGGCTAAACTCAAAAACTGTGTGAACCTTTTACTGTAAAGCAAAAAACAAAACAGAAAGACTTAGCTTATTAGTCAAGCTTGTCCAACCTGCAGCCCATGGGCCACATGAGGCACAGGATGGCTTTGAATGTGGCCCAATACAAATTTGGAAACTTTCTTAAAACATTACGCAAATTATGCACGGACCTTTTTTTTTTTTTTTTAACTCATCAGCAATCTTTAGTGTAAGTGTATTTTATGTGGGGCCCAAGATAATTCTTCCTTCAAAGTGACCCAGAGAAGCCAAAAGATTGGACAGACCTGTTTTAAGTTATTTATTCTTTGAGAAGAACAATGCATAATGGGTATTGGAACATGGAGAGAATTAGCATATACAAAAGGAAAAGATCAGATTATTTAATATAAATGCCTAAAATAAAGTTATTGCCTTACCTGGAATTTCATTGGCTACCACCGAAGGAGGGCTTGACTGGTTACTGCTAATCTGCTGGTGGCTGATCACGTGACAGCACTGTGGTACGGCATTATTGACCATGTAAAGTGTGTCTGGCACATTGGACATTCTAACCATTCGCAAACGCACAAGATCTGTTTGTTCCACCATCATCTCGTCTAGCACTGACTGAAATAATTCAGTATTAATAGAATTAGTCAACACTTCATCTCTGTTAAATCATACTTGGAGAAATATTACTAACTTCATCATATAAAAAGGGAATTACTTTACAATTTCCAGTGTATGAAGTTTATAATTAGTGGTTAAAGGAGAAAGTACCCCTATACCTCTTTAAATTTTAAAGGATCTTTTTGGAATATCTTTGAAAATAAATAATCATATCTGAAGAATTTCCTTTTAATTAAAGTATTTGACATTTGAAGAAGGGATATGAAGTTAATTAGAAGTAAATTATACATAAAGCTACTATAAATTAAGAAAACACTGTACACATGGACGAAATATCAGATTCAACAAGAAATGCTTAAAAGACAAAATATTAATACTATTAATATTAATTCAACAGACATATTAATAAACCCAATTGTTAAAGTAAGTGTCAGACAAATGTCACCAAACTGCAGAATGGTAAAAATGACATAACATATAAAGATTTTTCCCACATTTTCGAGGGGCAATTATCTACTTATTTATATAGGTGCAGCTATCTGTCTGAGAAAACAGGGAAGTCTGGATTACTCTGTGAGACAGAGCCAAATGGAGGGGTAGGTCCAGTTTACTTTTTGTCACCAGACTCAACTCTTTGTAAAGGCCTGTCACTGCTTCAGTGACTTGAAGTATTGAACTTATTTCAGAAAGACCAGATGCAACCATTCTGCTTTTCTCCTATGTTTCAGAACTATTTTAAATGTCAACTACTCAGTAAAAGGTAATTATCAACCTAGTCAATAAAATATACTTTGAAATCCTTTCAGATATCTTAAACTAGGAACTCTGACAATAAAAATGAGAAAAATTTTAAGGTAACTTAATTCTATGCCCAAACACACATTGTTTTGCTTAATTTATTTCATAAAGCTTAATGATGATTTCTGACTTTCAAAGACGGTCAGTTCTTCAAAAGGCCACCCCAAAGTTCTTATGGCTGAATACCTCTAATAAAAATGACAGTATTTCATTTTTACATTACCATATTTTCTTTGAAGAGTTATGTTATAATATACATAATGCCAACTATTTACTTAATAGGCCTGGAATTTTTGTCTTAGTTTATACCTTTTTCTAAATCTAAACACAATTTCCAAGAGTCAGCTATTACAGAAACATGTTAAAGAAATAATGCATTTATTTAGTTTAAGACGACAAAATGTGTGTAATCTTCTTTCAGAACATTTTTTCCATCCTGAAACTCACAAAACACTGACAACTTTTTCAATAAAATGAAACTTTTTCAAAGTAACATTTTATAGGGCAACTAAATTGAGAAAAATGTAAAATGCAATTTAATAGGACTTAAGTTACAAAAGCATGCTTTTTATAATTAACAATAATTAAACATTTCAAAAACTACTCTGCTGAGTAGTCAAACTAGAAGTTACTTTCATTTTCCCTATTATTGGACATTTAGACTATTTCCAAATAGTTACATAATACCACTATAAATATTTTTGTGCTTCCAGTTTATAATAAAGTAGTCTAATATCTTAAAATGGTTTTTATTACCTTTGCTTCCTCCACGTAGGGAGAGAACAGTCGAGGACGAACATATATTCCAGCGTTTTTTTGCCGTAACCAAGCATTTGACTTTCCACCTTCTGATGTAGGAAGCATATCTGATGGAGGAGTACTAATCAAGCCTCTTTTCATCTTGAAAAAAAAATTTTTTTAGATAAACTAGGCATTTGTGTAGAACTACAATATACTAAGATAAAAATATACCTATAAATCAAAATGTTCAAACTTAATCATTTGTATACGAATTTAGACATATATGTGAAATTTAAATTTCAGATGTTTAATAAGATTTAAAGAACTCAGCAATAAAAAGGTAGTATAATTTCCCATTTTTCTCTAAACAGAGGAATTATGTTTTTAAAACAAGAGCTACATTAATTAAAAATGTAATGAATTGGACTTTCAGACCTCTTAATGAACACTGATTTTCATTTTTTCCCTTAGTCATCTAGGAACTCATTCCACCCCCACTCTACCCCCTTCCCCCAAGAACTCCAGTGCCTGTATCTACAGTATTACAAGGATACAAGCAGTGTGTGTGCAGATTAGGGGCTGGGACTTTAGGGGAAGGTGGACTTGGCTCAAATTTCCCATTTGACAGCCTTGTGATTATCGACTTCCTCTTTCACCTGGGTCTCATTTGAAGGGCTCCTCGATGGCCCTGGAGATGTGACACTGCACAACTAAATGTGGTGCCCTGCTGTTTGTTCATCTGTGCTAAGAGAACATATATCAAATACCCACAGCTTACAGGTGATTATGAGGATTAAGTGAAGGTAATGTAGATAAAAGCTTGGCACAGTACTTAGCACATAAAGAAGAGCACAAATATTAAGAGCCATTTTACTGTGAACTTATTATGTGTTAGGAAAGGAATTAACAGCAGTGATAGATATTTCCCAAGTCTACTACATCAGAGTTCTAAAATATTTTTCTAAATCAAATAATTCAGGCTCAATCGGTTTGAGTCCTAGATTTTAACCCTACCAGACCACTGTACCTATTTTTCGGTACTTTGCCTCGCACATGAAAAAATACATCACAAACTAAAAATAACCAACCAATCGTGGTCAAACCTCATGGTTAGCCATTGCAAATGTCTGCCCCCATGTGTTTGAATTGACTTTGTGTGGTTTGACGTGAAAAAATTCTGAAAATTCACAACGAAACGAGCAGCTGATGAACCAAGCACTTCAACAAGAAAGCGAAGTAGGTCTAGGTTTATCACAGTCCAACAGGTGATCGATACTTTGGTTGATTCCGACTTTGAGGAGTCAGAATTTCATCAAGAATACAAGTGACACAGACAGAGAAAGCTCGAGTGATGAGGAGAATCTTGAACCTTATAGATCTAGAGCTAGATCGATAGTAAAAGAAGGGGGGCATGTCCCTCAAATAGCTGATGGGGGAGATCTAGGTGGTGCTGAAGGTTGGACAAGGAATTTTCTATCACCAAATACAGATCTGAATTTCAATGAGTATGGAAAAGGCCCAGTGAACATTCCTGGATCCATCACAGTTAGGTTCAGAGCCTCAGGTCTGGTAGGGTTAAACAAAAGCAAACATTGTTTCTCCAATATTATTGTTAAATATAATAAATGTCTGTCACATTAAAATTATTTTTTATAAAACATAGCATTATGTAGTATTTAGAAAGTAGAGCAAAAACTCGTAACTCTAATTACAATAATGTTGCTATATTTCTTCCTTTTTTCAAATGAATTTTAATATAACTGCATTCTAGAATACACAAAAAATATATTTTGTATTCTTTCTAAAATTATATTCTATTAGCAGCATTTTCCATGCTGTTATATTAGTTGTTATAATCATTTTTACTCTGCGGAGTAATTGTACTATAATTTATTTTCCCTGTTCTTAGATATTTAAGCTATTTCCAAATATTTAATGACAATGCTACCAATGCACCAGCTATACTTCCCCAAGGGATAGTATTAACCATTTCAAAAATTACTGACTTAATAGGTGAAAAAATAATTTACTGTTTTATTTTGCTTTCTTTGGTGTATGTGTGATTAGTAGTGAGACTACACATTTTTCTAATCAGAAATTCTATAAATATTTAATTGTTTTCTTTTAGTTTTTCTATATTCCACTTTAATATTTAATTCTTCAATCTAACAGGGATTAATTTTGTGTGCAAGTGAAATGAGGGTTTAACTTTAAACAAATTTCCTCCGTTCCCTATTCAGTAAAGCACTACACTGATTTGTGCTCATTTATTATGTTTAATTCTTATATTAATTAGGATATCTTCTTTGGCTATTTTATCTTGCCTGTTATGCTAGTATCACAGATTAAATATTAGAATTTTAAAATATGTTTTATATTCTAGAAGAGTTATTCCTCCTTAATTGTGGTCATTTCAGAGAACTTAAAAAATTCTTTTCATTTTTTTCCCAGATGACTTTATAATGTTTCTGTTCAGTTTAAAAAACTATGTTGGGGGATTCCCTGGTGGCATAGTGACTAGGCTTTGGCGCTCTCACTGCCACAGCCTGGGTTCAATTCCCAGATAGGGAAAACCCCTCCAAAACTAATAAAATAAAATAAAAATTAAAAAACTATGTTTATAGCATTCAAGTTATAAATCAATGTATGAATATTTAGTATTTATTTTCACCATCTATTAATTTGAGCAACTCTATTAGTTTAAAAATTCACTTTAAGAAATTATAAAAGTAACATGATTAGCTCCATTAATTTTTAACTGAAATTAATTATAAGATTAATTCATCCTTTTTACAGTGAACCATTCTCCTCTTGCCCTGCTTTCTGAATTATTATTGTTCTTAAAGAGTTTCTAAAGGTAATTTCTACCCTTTCCTTTTCTAGCAAGAATATACTTGATCTACACTGCAAATGGCTAAATTAATTCCTAAGAAACTATTCTCTTGCAAAAAAGACTGATACACCCACTCAACTCATTCACCCAACACTTCTTTGTGCCATGTGCCGGACACTGGGGATACAATATAGTACAAAACACATCTGTGTCTGATCTCATGGAATTTACAGTTTCACAACACTCTATTAGTAGGAGAAATGATTTACAATGATAAAAAAGATAAGACTGTATATTTTAGTGTATTTGCTTTTTAAAAAGGGATAAATGAAGAAAAACACTTACTGCATCACTTAGGATTTCACTGTTTATAGGTAGGATGTGTTCGATTCGCACAAAAGGTAAGAGAGAAGAAAGGATCTCTCTAAGCTCTTCAATGTCCAGGTCTCTCCTTTTTACACCTCTTTTGTTCACACTATGAGCAGTGCCACTCAGTAAGTTTGGCTCTATGGGACAGAAAATGACAAGTCTCCAACCAAATCCAAATTTTCAGAGAAAGACTTTCTTTCTTCTCTAGTGTACTTTCAGCAGCATTCTTCATACTTAAGACACATTTGCTTTTAAAAGATTTATAATGTTTATGTCTTAAGAAGTTTACTTAATAGAGATGTTCTTGGAAAGAGAAAAAAATCATGGTGTCAACAGCATAACAACATTCTTTTATGACTTCTTTGCATTAAATAATAAATAATTATTTTCCATATATTAACTCCAAGGACAAAGGATGACAATCTATTAAAATCTAGTTTAACAAAGGGCTTTTTCTTAAGTTTTCTCACTTTTGTGACCGGTTTTTAGTACAATAAGGATGTTTCAGGGCAAATGCTATTTCTGGTCACTGTAGGTTATCACTATGCTTATTAGGCTACCATTTGTTTAATAGCAATTTAATAAGATATTACCCAGTATCTAACGCAGCAAAATAAAGTACATTTTATTTACCATATTTTTCCATGTATAAGACGATACTTTTGACTAAAATTGCTAGACCAAAATTTTGGGAGTCATCTTATATAGGGGGTGGCGGGGGGAACCCAGTTGACACTGGTTTCTTATTGCTGGGTTAGAAAAGTAGGGGTCATCTTATACATGGGAGCGTATTATGCATGGAAAAATATTGTAACTTTAAGATTTTTATGGTAAGTCTCATAAATTTCCATAGTATGAAAATGTTACTTGTTATAAGTGAACATCATACATATACAGAAGGTGCCAAAAATGTATACACATTTTAAGAAAGGAAAACACTGCATTAAAATTGTAATATTCAATATATGCCTATAACAAAAGACGAATACAAGTCACACTTGACTTCTGCAGTTACAAGAGGTGCTCAAAGTGTTTACCATCAGCATCCAGACCCTTCTGATGAACAGCAAACTACTGCTTGAGCAACAATGATTAAAGTGTCCACTTGTATCGTTGTGCATGCCGTTTCAATTTCTTCCCAAAGTACCACCAGTGTAAGCTGGTTTTCTACAGTACACCAATTCCTTTAAGGTCCCCCATAGAAGTCAAGAGGTGTTAAGTCAGGAGAACATGAGGGAGACTCAATCACAGCTCTTCATCCTATCCACTGTCCCCGCAAATGGTTTTGCTCTTAGAACAACAATGTACTTCCACCATTTTCTTTGACTGTTTTGCCTGTCATATGGTGACACTAGCATTCATTTGATGAATGCCATCTTTTGAGTGAACATCATACTACACATTGCTACTGTAATTCAATTCAGCTTTGAAAAGTAACACGTAGATAACATCACTTAAAATGTGCATACATTTTTTTGGCTCCCCCAGTATTTCCATCGTCCACAGCAAATAATAAAGGTTTTCTTTACTGGTATTAGTGAAAAAGGGAAGATTTGAAGTACATACATGTTTTTGATATTGAAGTGGGAAGATTTTACATAAATTTTAAAAACCTTTTTAATTATGTCTTTAATTTAGGGGACTATATTTTTTTGCTTAAAAAATAAGATCTAGGGGAGTTCCCTGGTGGTGTAGCGGCTAGGCTTCGGCTACCCCTCCCCCCATCAAAAAAAGATCTTTGTCATTCACAAACATAAATGCTACACTACAGTCTATAAGCAATCTGGTAATCTATAGGCAAATTAGTATTTTTCTTAAATCATGTGATAGACAAGGTAAAGAGATTGTTTTTAAGAAGCTAAACTTTTTCTGCAGTAACATGATTTCCAAGTGTGTGAAAATAGGTTTATTTCCTTGCCTTGCTATCATTTGGCTTCATACTTATATAAGGTATTGCTTTCCAAAAATTTTTTTCTTGAGGTAGTGGATAAAACTCCCAAATATGTAACAGGTGAGGGCAGAATCCTTACATGTATAAGAATGTAACTTAAACAAATGTGTAGCCTGGTTTGCTTAGCTTCCTTCTCATCCATGTGGAAAATTATTCTAATTCAGTCTGAAAACTACTGTTTTAAGGGAAATTTTATCAAGGATGCTCATTATCTGCCTCAAATAAATATGGTACTACCAACCTTACAGCAATGAACAAATTTGTGACCTGTAAAGATTATATAGCAATATATACACTTAATTCTTTTTATCTGGGGTTAGTTATGTTCCATGAAGTCACCAAGAACAATTATTTAGCAAATACTGCTAAAGGAAACACAGGGTTAGGTTCTAGTGAACCTTTGGTCACAGTATTTGTGTTAACTGTTCAAAACATAACTTTGTTTTCCGTGTGTTTCTGTTTTAAGACACCTTATTAATATACCTATATAGTTGATGCATTAACAATGAACTCATGGCCAAAAGCACTGTAACTCACACCTGAATGAAGCTTGTCTAATGCACACATTTTCTCCGTAAGGCAACCACAGCCTTCCTATGCTTAGGAACACTGGACAGCACTAAGCATGATACTTGGAGGCCATTTTACAGTGAGATCACTCAAAAAGCCCATAAGAATGTGCAAAACACTGTGAAAGGATGTTTATTTACAATATGAGAGCGGAAACAAGAAGGCAGAATACCAAACTTAAACTGGGAACACGTGCATCAGGGGACTCATTTTTTGTCACTGTGTATGTCTGCAAATGTTCATGAGTACTGATTTTGGGGTTACAAATAAATTTTAGCAAGTAAGTGAATTTACAAATACAGAATCTGCAAGTAAGGGGGACAGAGAGTATACTGGCATTTCCAAAATGTCCCAAATTAATAGTACTGAGTATTATATTAAAGAAAAAATCAAATCTGAGAACTGCTAAAGACTTTTGTAGGCCAGAGAGAAATAAATTAGGAGAAATCAAACAGGACGATTGCTTTTGTGCCCTAGTGCGTGGGTAGTAGTGTATTAAAGGGACACCATAAAAACATCTGAAGACAGTTTAGCTTGATATTTTTATATATTTAAAACTGTGGCAGAACAACTCTGTCAATGTACTAAAAACCACTGATTTGAATGCTCTTAACAGGTGAACTGTGTGGTATGTAAATTATATCTAATTGCTGATGAAAAATGATGGAAAAAATCTGTATTTAATTTTTCTAATGAAAACATTTTAATTTGGGTTCATTATTATATAGAGAAACATAATATTCTGTGAAGCAAGATGTACAAGTGGGTGGGCTATCCCTAGACATAAATGAGACTGTAGAGAATCATAAGCTTCCAAAGTTGAAAGCACACCTCCATATGATGCTTCCATCTTTTCTAAAGTATCATCAGCTGGAGGCCATGCAAACGTATTATTTCTCCTTTACCTTCTACAAAATTTAAAAATAAACAGCAAATACACTCTTTTTGGGTAGTCATTTTTTTTATTGAAGTAAAATTCACGTAACATAAAAATCACCATTTTAGCCATTTTAAAGTATTTAAGACAATGGCTTATAATACATTTACAACGTTGTCACCTCTATCTAATTCTAGAACATTTTTATCAACAATATGCATTATAACACTTCAATCATTAAAAACTTATATTCTCCTACTTCTATAAATCAATCAACATATAATATTAAGCACATAGAAAGATAACATCACAACTAAACTGTCTTTTAAAGTTACAAAATATAAATTTGGGGTATATTTATTTCTAAACAAAGTATACCCTCTCCACTAAAGGATTATGTCAATTATAAAATAAATAATTTATTTTCACCAGGCAATAGTGGCTATTGTCAAGACTGACATGTAGCATGCATATCAGTAAGCTTTTGGGAAATACTTATAGTGCAAGCTAATTTTCTGAGCTTACCTCTGTCTGCTATTCTTTTCATCAGTTGATGCTCACCCCATTTAATCAGGTACTTAAGGATATCTTGTTCACTTGCCTGTGATAAAAAATGGTTTATATTTATTTTGGTGAAATTATGTAAATAATTAATTTCATTACTGATTTTTTTCCTAGGTCATAATGTAAATGCAGTGTGCAACTTACCACATTTCACTCTTTACACTGGCTGTTTGAAATGTTCCGATTCAAACTTGTGGTACATCAACAGCAAATACATAAGACTGTATTACATGGATCCTGTCCAGCGGCCTCCCTCTTGCCTCCAACCAAATTTTTTATTCTTATTTCCAATCCTATTTTCTTCATCAATTTCTATTTATTTTACCTCACTATATCGTCTCTGTACAGCTGCTTTAAATTCTTTTGAGTGCAAGATAGAGATAAATAATAACAGAAGTATACTGACACAAAGTGGCTACTATCTCCCGGAGAAACAGAAAAAACAAGTATGGCAACTTGTTTTGGCAGAAAAGACTGTATTTCCACAAGGTATTACTTATTGGTAATACTTACTACTTATTGGTAAAGGACCCTTTCCTTCTTTCCTCTTTCATTTATTCATTTATTTATTTATCTTTGGGTGGTTCCCTGGTTGGGAATCAAACCCAGGTCGTGGCATTGAGAGGGCGGAAGCCTAGCCACTACACCACCAGGGAGCCTATGGTAAAGGACCCTTTAAACACAATGTGTGAAATGGCAATGTGCCCCTCATTTCTCTATATTTTATTTAAAATCTTAAGAGGAAATCTAAATCTAGGCTGCTCTCCAAGGTCTTATTTTCTAAGAAGAAAAAATAAAGCTTCTAAAGACAATAATCTGGGAGAACTAACAAATCCTAACTTCCATAATACACACAGTCTGGATCAGCACAGTGAAACAAGGTTAATAAACTCAGATCCTAAATAAAACAAATCCCACATTTGATCAAATAAATAAAATGACAACACCTGTATTACAAACAAAGCAATGTACAAAGGGAAGCACAGATGCTAAGTGGATTATTTAACTTTACTGCATTTCTGACTGAGATGGAATCATTTTATTCTCTAGTACAAATATAAAGAAATAGGAAATGGCTCAATGGATTTTTGTTTCCACAACATTAAAACTGCTGTGTAATTTTCAGCATAAAATTCCTAATACCAATGCAAAAAAAAATTAAGCTTGAACATACTTAACCTGAAAATACTTTTTGTAGTATTTTAAATCTGTTTTAATTACCAAAGTAGATTGATATATAAATTAAGGACACAGAACTCACTAAAAACTGCTTCTGATTAAAAATAGGTTATTGAAAACATTATTATACTTTGGCAGAATACATATACTGAGTTTCTAGGAGCATTTGAGTAGATCAGAAATTATTCTTATTTTGTGCTGCATAAGCTACTGTCTACATTTGATGTATCTAATATTCCACCAAAAATAAGAAACTGGTATGATGAATCTATTAATGGAAGCTGACAAAAATCACTGTTGGGATATGCTTCTGACCCTGTCTACTACCCCAGCCCCTTTGGTGTGGTTGGTTAGCACCTGGGATGGTGAGTCAAGGCTGCAGAGTACATGAAGCACCAGAGAGCTAGAAGGCTTTGTTGTGCAAATGTGAAGAGGGTATTCCCGGGTAGGTTATCCCCTACACAGGAGAACAGAGTTCAGATGGGCTTCTTGGTGCACATACGAATGACAATGAATTTGAGAGATGTATAAATGATTACCTGTAGGTAGTCAGACTGGATAGCAGTAAGCAGATGATCTTTGCTGAGTTCATAAAAAACATCCGAAGTCATGACCTGGGAAAATTCCTCACAGAGGAAATGTAAAGCTTGTCGGTGTACCCATTTAGAGCCATATGGATGAGAGCTCCACTTGAGGATGGCAATTAAGGTATCTAATGAGATGCTTTCAGCAATGATATCCTCACAGCCTAAAAGAGAAGGCAAATACTTCTTGAGATTAATCATAAATATTACTTATTGAACATCAGTGTTAGACACTACATTTTAAAGTAGCAATAGTAAAAAAGAACCTGGAGATAAATAAAACCTCATGGAAATCACCAAGACGTGGTGGGATGGGGTAATAGTAGGTAACTATAGATCATGATATCTACAGGAAATCTGCTGTTCCATACAGACAAAGATCCATAGACAAAGGCAGGGAATCCTCACATTGTTTAAGAAAATAAATTATGTGCAAACTCAAATTTATAATTTGAGTAAGACATAATAGTGGAGCACACTGGACCAAAGGGGAAAGAAAAGAGTACGTAGAAAATGGTACAGCTGTGTGAATTGGCGACCCAGAGGAAGGACATGGATGACATTTGACTGGTGATAAGAGAATCCTCACTTGAGAAGACAGGTGGGCTGTCTTTGAGGACATTTATTTTTTGTATCATTCTAATAAAAATATAACTTGCACTTCAATACTTTAATTCTTCAGGATACAGACAAAATTTTGTAGTTTTATGCTCATCTGGGATTAATTCTGGTGAATTAAAAAGAAATAAATGAAAAGGACAGGGATCCTGGAGGAAGTAACGCTGGCACCTTAAGATCTCAAAGAAAAGAAGGAAATGTGAGGCTAGTCAACTATTTTTTTTAGGAAAGATCATTTCAAAATATAAAGATAACATCTGAATGACAAGGACTGTGAAAGTACAAATGGCTGAAGTTGGATTGAAATTCTTCCTAAAAAAGTTTACTAAAAAATAAAAAAAGATTCTAATAGAGTGGGGGTAAAAAAGGTGTTTGCACAACCATACCATGACAAAAACATGGCTAAACAAACTATTCTCTAATGCACTCAGGGCTTTAGAGGATAGAACCAAAAGAAAATACATCGATGAACTCCAGAGACTGCTGAAGCTCAAAGTTATTTTGAAACACAGAAGGTGAAAAGAGAAAGGTAATGAATGCTATTTTCAGTTGGTATAAGATCATTAATAGTCAATATAAAGTCTGAAAAAAGTAATCCTTCATTCCTTTTCTGATATGGTACTACATAAAAGTATCATAAAGAATTGAGTAACTGGTTTTCTGCAAAGCTTTTAACAAAATATTTCATGATGTCTCTCAATTATTAGCTTCGTAAGACAGAGACTGCTGTCTTCTTGGTAATTCTAGCACCTTCTTGCACATGGTGGGTACTAAATAAAAATGTTTGAATGTACAAGTGGCATCTCAGCAGCTAAGATATAGAGATGAATGAAAGAACAATGGTTAAGAGAACCATTTGTAAATAGCACTGATTAACTTGGGGAATGGACAGAGAAGTCTGTCTTTGCGATGTTTATCAAGAACTTGAATGAAGTGTAGAAAAGTTATGCCTCAACATCTTCAGATGACCTAAACTGAGAACAGTTGTACAATGAATGACATGATCATAATTGGCTTAAATGATGGTCCAAATGAAGATGAAATATAACTACGAAAAATTAGATAGTTCTATATTTAAAGAAAATTAACTGCCTGCGTGACAAGGGAGAGCTAGTTTAAAAATAATGTCTAAGTATTTGAATGAATGCAAAATGTGACATGGCTGCTATAATACTGAAGCAATGTCAGGCCTTTAAGATACAAACAGACTCCTAATCAAAGGAATAATGTTGCACTGTTCTCCTGAGGGGTTGCTGTGTTCTGTTGTGGGCCCTGTGTTTTAGATGGGGCACTAAACTCCAAAACTCCAGAATTCTCAAAGGAGGGCAAAAAAAAAAAAAAAACAAAAAACAAACAAACAAAAAACCCAGTTGAGTTGGAGTCTTGACACAGGAGAAAAGCTCCAGGCAAACAAGTTTATCTGACTTATGTAAGAGAAATCTGGGGAGAGACATAACTAGCTTTATATGTCTGATGGACCTTCATGAGGCAAAGGAGAAATGACTGTCTTCTTTGTTGTTCCAAGGGCAGTCCTTCTGGGAAACAAATGGTTGTTAAAAGGGGGGGTATTCTGACTCAATATTAAGAAATATTTCTAATTTGTAATTTCAAATTTCTAACAATTAAATTGCTCTCCTCTCAAAAAAAAATCCCTCTAAAAAAATGTAGGAGCAAAGGCTGGTTCATCACATTAGGGACAGAGAATAAAGGGCTATGATGAGGGTGGAAATAAGTCAGGTGACATCTAAGGTGCTTCCATCACAGAGATAAAGTCATCTTTAGGGAAATGATAACAGAGTAAACATAAGAGTAATTTAATCTAAAGATTAGTTAATTTAAACATTAAAATGAAATCCTTATAAGGAACACTGCGACTACCACAATGAAATCTGCATGTGAACAACACCCAAAGACATGAATATACGCTGATAAGAAGTAGGAAATATGGAAAAATTCTGAACAGTTCCCATTATTTTACAGTGAGTCTTGAATGCCAAGCTGAGGAAGACCGGTCTGTCCTAGTAACCAGAGGACTTCTGTCAGTCTGCTGTTTTTAAGTAGGCATTGGACTAGGATTGAGAACGATTACCCAATCTGACAGAAAAGGCAATCTGACAGATGTGCTTGGGAATGAAGCAGGGGAATCTAAAGGAAAAGTGGTGATTTAAAAGGATATATCACAATCCTACTAAACTAGGATGTTGGCAGAGATAAACAAAGAGAATTAATGATAACATATATTTAAATTTCTGAGGTTTACAAAGAAGTAAAACATGGTAGGGAAAAATGGGCTTTGAAATCAGACAGATTGGACTTGAAATCTCACTTTGACCATGAAGCAGCAGTCACTTTGAGCAAATTACTTAACCTCTCTGAGCCTGCAATGTCCTCATTTATAAAACTGGATTACACTCCTAACTCAGGGTTGTTAATATGGTTTAAATGAGACCGTACTCTGGACACTCTTGATTCATTCAAATATTCTGGAGTACCTACTTGCCAAGCACTGTGACTACCCAGCTCTTTTCACTGCACTTTTCTGGGTGATGTCATCTGTCTCCCTGGCCTGAATTCTCATTGCATCCTATGGCTTTCAAGTCTAGAGTTCCAGCCCAGAGCTCGCTCCTGACTCTCAGACTCAATACTTGAACTTCCCATTGGAGAGTTCCACAAGGATATTCTGTAGACATCTTAGATTGAAGTCACTCATTTCCTCTGGGAAATCCAGTACCACCCTTTTCGATTCCTGTTTTAAAGAAGGCTATCTCCTCTCCCCAGTGACCAAAGTCAGAATCCTACGTACTATTATTGATTCTGTCTCCCAAAGTCCATATCCAAGCTTCCATCAAACACTGATCATTCTATTCTTATGTTAAATGCATCCCCCTCCATTGAATCTCTACCACCTGTTTAAGAATCTGATACTTTCTCCTGCATTATTAAAATAGCCTAAAAAAATTCCCATCTTCAATCTTTCCCTTTTCCAATCTGTTCTGAATACTACTGCCAGAATGAGTTTTTAAATTGTAAATTACATTTTACATGTTAATTACATGTAACAAATTATTCAACAGCTTGCAAATGACTTCAGGATAAAATCGAAAGCACATACAAGGGCTGTCTGCAAAGTATCCAGTCATGTAACTATTCTTGTTATATAGTCAATGGCCGGATTTTTCCAGACAGCACTCATTTTCTGGATGATCTGGCCCCTGACAACATTTCTAGTCCCATCCCTACTCATATTGTACCTACACTTCAGTCATACAGCATTACTTACATTTCCTAAAATTCCACCAAACTTTTTCACTTCTAGGGCTTTACATATGTTGTTTACATTTCTGAAATGTTCCTAATTCTCCTGAATGCCTCCACACCTTTTATCATAACTTTTTATTTTTTTTTAGGGCACCAGGACCAACAATCACCAGTTGCCCGAGTCCAAAAAATTATGCTTCCAAAATTTCTTGATGTTGATTCTGCACGTAGAGCAATCAAGGTGCCCTACATGTGCCACTCATGACAGACCCCCTTTTTCCTCACCCTTTAAAGACTCAGCTTAGACACTGCCTCTTTCAAAAGCCTACCTTGATCCTGCTCCCTGAAACCTAGATCAGGTGTCCCTCCCACCCAAAAGTTTGCATGGTATTCTGTGTTTCTCTCTATAATAGCATCAAACTCTCATAATATTTTATCTTTGCAATATATTTGTCTGAATCCTCTACTAGCTCCTTGGGGGTAGATCCCACCTTATCTCTGATTCTACAGTGGCTGACACCTAGTAAATGATTAATTAAAACAAGCAATAGCTTTCATTTTTGAAATGTATTATGTACCAAGCTCTGCGCTTAACTTAGAATATTTACTTCTAGCACTTCTTCTCAAAGAAGGTGATATTATCATTATTATTCCCATTTTACCAATGACAAAACTAAGATTCAGAAACATTAACTTGCCCAAGGTCATATGGCTAGGAAGAAAACAAGTTTATACTTAACCAAACACATCCTTCCCCTTCCCTTCAAAAAATTACACACACCCCCTTTTTGTCTCTAAATTTACGTCTTCCAGTAATCAATTCTCATCAGAATTTCTTCATTTAGGACTGTGTCTTTAATGAGGAGAAAAGTACCTTATAAATACTCCAAACATGGTGATATAAACTCACAAATGTAAAAGACAATTAGGCAAAAAATTGGAATGTTAAAGGTGTATTTTTAAAGAGATTTATCTAATACTGTCAAAATTAATATTTTCATATTATGGCAAAGGACTTCAATTAATGGTAATTTGTCTTTTGTCAAGGTTATCAAAAATAAAATCCAAGTGTAATTATAGCAGCAAGCCAAAGGGATGCTGGCAGGGGAAGCCAGCAAGTGAGATGCAAAGAGGCTTCACAAAATGCCATTTCACTGGTATATTTTGGACCAGTCTTGCAGGTCCCAAAATATTACTAGCACACTCCAAGATGGTCAGATTCTTTGGTGACAAAGCGGTTCTAACTTAAATTCCAAAAGAAACTATGTATAAATCAGAAGGTCCATTTATGTGCAGGTGTTCATTTCTAGTGAGCAGCGTATCATATTCCATCTCAGCTCTTCTCAAATGATCTTCGTTCACAGAACAACTTTTTGTCTTCTTAAATTTTTTTTTTTTTTAAATGTGGGTAGTTCCCTGGCTGGGAACCGAATCCAGGCCGCAGCATTGACAGTGCCGAAGCCTAAGCCACTACACCACCAGGGAACTCCTGTCTTCTTAAATTTCTGATCTGTCATGGACCAATACAGTAAAATTTAGTAAAAATCTGCTTCAATATCGTGGCACTATCAAATTGCTACAAAAGTTTCTAAATGTGTTTTCTCAATTTCTGTATTTATCTCACTGTAGACACACTCTGAAGAGCACTGCTCTATCTAGAATTCCTTCCCCTTTGCCAATTTTAGGAAATATGGAGGTTAAATTTGTTTCCTCCCATTTGGTACTAATTAACTTTCAGAGGAAACTCTCTCTTCCTCTTTTTTTCCCCATTAGAATTCACTAACTCCATTTCCTAATTACAGACAAAACAGTACATATATTTCTTTAAAGACAACTAAGTAACACAATCAGACTGACTACTCTATCATTTTAAACCAGAACGTTAGAGCTTAGACTACTATCCATTTATGGTAGATTACTGTTCAGGCCTATTCACAACCCAGCGGCCCCTGGCTGGGGCAGAGTATACTTCCAAGACTTTGGAATTGGCCATGAGATCTGCTTTGTCTAGTGAAATGTTAGTGGATGTGATATGACAAACAATGTCAAAAGTACTTTTAGGAACTGGGTTTGCCTGCTTGCCTCTGCCACTGCCATAGTAAGAACACACTGTGGCTAGCTTCTTGGTCCCAGAAGGAGCAGCAGCAGTGGGAAGAGAGCCACCCAGGCCTGTTGACCCACAGTGGCACCAGAGTGACCCCAATTTAAATTTGTGATTTCAGCTGACCTGGAAATTAATGAGAATACATGTCATAAACCACTGAGATTCTTCAGGTGTCTGTTACAAAGCCACGGTTGACTAATAAACCATATAACTTTTGGATTAACTCAAAATGCTTTTTAACAATATCCTTCTAACAGTAAAAGTCATCTGTAGCCAAAGCCAAGACATTTAGTGGTTCAACAGTGCTCATACACTCTATTTAGGTAGCAGATTTCCAACGATGCTGTTGTTGAGGCTGGCAGACAGTGTGAAGTCAACTTCTTACAATGCTTTTGCTTGTGTGATACCTCATTTTACAGATCCACCTCCTACTTATTTAATCCTTTCTCTATTCCAGAATATTTTCTTTCTAATACTTAATGTGAGCAAAAGTGCCTCTTTTAAAAAATTTGAGGGGGTTCCCTGGTGGTCTAGTGGCTAGGTTTTAGTGCTCTCACTGCCATGGCCTGGGTTCAATTCCCGCTCAGGGAACCAAACAAAAGAAAAAAAAATTTGAGCTACATAACAAGGCAGAGATATAAAAAAGTAAAATTAACTTGACATTTAGTAATACAAATGATTGTTATTGTTACATGCTAAATAAGACCCCTTCCTGTTTGTATTATCAACATTTTGTTTTTCTCCTCTTCATGTTCTTGACAACTAAAACAAGCTTCAATGTTGACAGATCTCCTGAACACAGTCAGGATCTGTCTTTATTGCCACCCTCACACTCTTCATTACTTTAGGTATACCCTCCTGCTTCTTCCACAAGTACCAGTGGGAAACCCTCCCACTGGCTCATGTCCATCAGGAAATGTACAATCAGTTCTACATTCAGTTTCATACTGGAATTGAGCTGGGAAGAGAAAGAAGGAAACAGGCAAGAGAGAAGAAAGGAAAGGAAGTGTTGAAGGAGACAGATTACAGCTTGCCATGCAACAAAAAATATACAGGCATACTTCGTTTTATTGCGCTTTTGCCTTATTGTGCTTCACAGACGTGTTTTTTACAAAATGAAGCCAAGAATCACCACCAGAAATAAATGATTACAACTTACTTTACTGTGATACTTGCTCCACTGTAGTGATCTGGAAATGAACCTACAGTATCTCAGAGCTAAGCCTGTAATAAGGTTAGAAAACACTGGCCTGAGAGCAGGTAGTGCCTTTCCAGTGGCACCAGAGTTTTGATATAACGATTTCAAGGGCAAATAGGCTTGAGAGAGGAAGTTGCTTCGATTCTTTCCTACTAACCTGTATGTAACTAATTCCAAATCCTAAGGAAATGAATTAAGAAACAAGAGTGAAGTGAGGGAAGCATGAAGAGGCAGAAAGAATACTTAACACTGTGCTGGATCACTTTCTCATATACTGAATGAAATAATCCCATCAGATTTCTCAGATTACGTGAAATAATACCGGGAAGTCAATGTGTCCATCAACACTACAACTTTTCCAGCCTAGCAATCTTAAATCAACTGTGCTGACTCATCCTCTTTTAACCTGTATATATAACTAGTCGGAGTTCCCTGGTGGTGTAGTGGCTTACAGCTTTGGCGCTGGCACTGTCAACACTGCGGCCTGGGTTTGATTCCCAGCCAGGGAGCTACCCACATACTACAAAAAACAAACAAACAAACAAAAAAACTAGTCAATGTATCCTACTGACTGTTCCTTCAAAATGCTCTTCGATTAGTTTTATTTTCTATTCCTACTAATACCATCTTTGTCCAGATCCTCAGTACCTCACATATCAATTACTGAAGAGATCCCTGTCTCCTCCCCTTCAGTATGCCAAACCATACTAAGCACATTATTGAAAGGTTTAAGTTTTCTAAAACATGTATCAACACATCATCCTTATACTTCTATTTTAAAAAGGTAACCAGAATTCCAGGTGCAAGGCAGAAAATGAGAGTCATACAAATACATGTGTGTCAGAAGACAAGTCAATCTGTGCCTTAGTGTTTTTAACTGCCAGTTTGTGGACCCTGCAGCTTCTGAGAGCTGGCTGGACAGTTGCTCTTTACTATTCCTCCAAAGGACTGTTCAGAAGACTGCACAGAACTCCTCAAAGGACCTTGGTAGGGTTGAAACCTAAGAGCCTCTAGTGGTGACCAGCTCAGGGCCCACTCCTGTACTGCTTCCTCTCCTTCTGCTTCACAGCCCCCAGTTCTCACTCCTGTCATGGGGTTACTTACCAAATAAACTACCTGCATACAAGCCTATGTTTTAAGCTGTTTCTGAACAGGTTGTAGGGGAACTGGAGGAGACACTCTCACAATTATAATAAAAGAAATGGCCCTAGGAAACAAGATTCTTTTTGTGTGTGTGTGTGTTCTTTTTTTTTTTTTTTTTTTGGTCAATTATCAGTAACATTTACTAAGGATCTATCATAAACCAGTTATCATGCTAGGGGTGAGGATACAAAAGAAATATACAGGAGTTCCCTGGTGGTGTAGTGGCCCAAGAATTCGGCGCTGTCCACACTGCGGTCCGGGCTCAATTCCCAGCCAGGGAACTACCCACATAAAGAAAAAAAACAAAACAAAACAGAAATACACAATATCACAACCCTCAAGGAGTTCATTTCTAGGGACAGTGACAGAGACTGATATGTAAACAGACAGTCACAGTATAAAATGATTCCTCTTGGAATCATCTAGGGTTACATGCAAAGGGCTATAGGAGCCCAGCTGGTGAAAGAGTGTCACTTAACTTGAGGAGGAAGATAAAGGTCAAAGAGTTTTTCCAAAAAAGTGAGTCTTAAAGGGTTTTTAACCTGAAGTTTGTTTCATCAGATATCAGTATGGCAACTGCTGCTTTTCTCTGGTTACCATTTGCTTGGAGTACTGAAACAAGATTCTTGAATGGAATTCTGGAAATAATTCCCCACTGGTGAGATGGCAAAAGGACCATGCTAGCAAGTGGGGTGGTAATATCCCTGTGTTCAGCAGTATGACAACATTACAGTTTTCACTAAGAGTGGTATTAATTTAGCAGTAGTGGTAGCACTTGAATGGAATGAGAATATTAGTAACTACAAGGACCTGATGTTGGTTGGCTTTAGTTAACAGCTTTAGAAGTCATGAGAAAAAGAAAACAGCAGGCTCGGGTGAGCCACCCTTCAAGTCTAGTCATTCTGTCAAAGTCAGAAGACTTCTAGGTCAATGCTTAAAAGATCCTTATTTCCTACAGTTGTAGGGTAGACTATCAAAACTCAGGCTCAAGAGTTAACTTTACAGGGAGTTCCCCGGTGGTGGAGTGGCTAGGTTTCGGCGCTGTCAACGCTGTGGCCTGGGTTCGATTCCCAGCCAGTTAACTACATATATAGCTCAAAAAGATTTAACTTTACAGATATCAGAGCTACAAAAAAAGACTTGAATGCAAAGCCTTGACAAATAAATCTGGAATGGGGTTATTTGGGTGGGTGAGCTAGGAATGTTAAACCTCAAGGTTTGCCTGAACTTCCTGGGTTGGGAGAAGCAGCTCTCCCAACTCCTTGACAGAAGACAGCATCCTCCTCTTGTAAGGAGATTCTGCAGGTACCTATAAGATAATGCTTGTCCTCAAGATCTGCTCCTGCCCCTCTCACTACCTTCAAACCAATAATCAGGATCTAATCACTCACAATCAGAGTGAGAAAGCAGACCCTGTCCTGGGAGGTGTGTACAGACTCAACAACTGCACCATCTGGCTCTATGTACTGGCAGGTTCTGGAGAAACACTTGGGAAGTAGAGGACGAGGGCGCTAGGTCTATGGTATTACAACAAGAGCAGGAAGGTCTTCACCAGGGACCCAAGGGATTCACTGAGGCATCTTGTGGTGCTTCTCTGTCCAGTGATAACGGAGACCTGGTAACTCTAATCACGGATAAAGCAACTAAGATATCTCTGTGATGAAGGTCTGGGTCACCCCAACTGGCAGGTGAGCAGAGGACTTGACATACAAATAGCCAAAAAGTACATGAAAAGGTGCTCAACGCCACCAATCATCAGAGAATTGTAAATCAAAACCACAATGAGATAATTACCTCACCTGTTAGAATGGCTATTATCAAAAACACAAGAGATAACAAATGCTGGTAAGGATGTGGACAAAAGGGACACCTTGAGCACTGCTGATGGTAATGTAAATTGGTGCAGCCACTACATAAAACAGTATTAGAGGTTCCTCAAAATGTTAAAAACACAACTATCATATGATCCAGCAACCCCACTTCTGGGTATTTATCTGAAGATGATGAAATCACTATCTCAAAGAGGTATTTGAAAGTCCATGTTCATCACAGCATTATTCACAACCACTAAGACTTGAAAACAACCTAAATGCTCATCAACGGATGAATGGATAAAGAAAATGGGCAATATATATATATTAATAAATTTATATATATATAAATTATTTTGTTTTTGTTTTTTTGGTACGTGGGTAGTTCCCTGGCTGGGAATCAAACCAAGGCCACAGTATTGACAGTGCCAGGACCGAAGCCTTAAGCCACTATACCACCAGGGAACTCCTATATATAAATTTTAAAAATCAAACATTATTCAGTCATAAAAAATAATCCTGCCATTTGTGACAACATGGATAGACCCTGAGTGAAGTAAGTCAGACAGAGAAGGACAAATATTCTATGATCTCACTTACATGTAAAATCTAAAAACATCAAACTCATAGCAACAAAGAGTAAAATGGTGACTGCTAAGGGCAGGGGGTTGGGGGGAGGAAATGTTGGTCAAAGGGTCAAACTTTCAGTTATAAGATGAGTAAGGTCCAGGGATCAGACATTTAATATAGAGCATGGTGACTGTAGTTAACAACATTGTATCATACACTTGAAAGAGTTGCTATGAAAGCTTTAATGTTCTCACCACAACAAAATGTTCATTATGAGGTAAAGGATGTGTTAACTAACCTTATTATGGTAATCGGTCCACAATTCATACATGTATCAAATCATTACATTGTACACCGTAAACTTATACAATATTGTATTAATTGTATTTCAATAAAGCTGGGGGAAAAATCTAGATTAAACCTATTTTCACTGTAGGCTGAGTTTTTCTGGGTTTTATTTCTCATACCCTTTTGGCTAATGTTCAGAATTTGGTTGTCCTTGTTGTGTACAGAGGTATAATACAGAGGTAGAGTCTTAAAGTATAACATATTTATGTACATGGAAGTATATCTTTTAAGTTTCTGCTCCTTTTAATAGTCTTTTATAAGATTTCCTTGCAACAATAATGCCAAAAGACATTACTAATGTTACAGATCTATTTCAAATATCTTTTTATGTTTCCTTTCAATATATTTTAAAAGTTATGTTCTGAAAGAATCTCTGGATTGTCTGGATGGATACAAACTGGTAACACTGGTTGCCTCTGTGAAGGGGAATTGAGTGGTTCAGGGACAAAAGTTTGGGAGGGCAGGAGACTCTTCACTGAATACCCTTCCGTATCTTATGAATGTGAATGTACTACCTATTCAAAACATCAAATAATAAAAAAAACAAAAACATCAGGCTTTGGAAATTGCTGGTAGTTCCTTTCCTCAGTGCTCAGTATAAAATCAATCACTGACCACAAAATCCAAGCAAATACTGGAAAGGAAATGAGAAGGTTCTCTACTTTGAGAACATTACTCCCTTCTGAGGGAAAAGTGGCAATCAGTGAGTTTCATGCTGTTTATGTGTGAAAATGTACACTGAGTGCTTGTACTCCTGATTCTTAAGCTTTTGCCAAGCTGTGTAAGGGAAAAGCAAACAAAGAAGGGAAAGCAGCTGAAAAGTTCTTAGTAATTAAAGAAGGCTAAAGGACACAGATAACCATTGATAAAAAGATGGAAGGCTTCTCTTTAAGCAATGAAAGGAGAGAAAAAGACCAAGTTTAAGAATTCTTAAGATTCTTAATTGAATACAGATTTGTTTCTTTATTGTTTACTTTATAAATTAATGTTATCTAATATGGTTAAGTTTTTTTTGGTGACAACAGCATAATGAAAAGAAAAAGCAGTCACAGGGACATCAGTTTTTGGCAAACACGCAACATAAACAAGCCTCTGCTACTTATATACCACAATTCAGATCTAAAAGCGACCTACAGGATGCCCGAATTCCCTGAAAGTAAACACAAGTTCTTATTTGCAGACTCCTTGCTGGAAGAGGGATGCAAGATACACCTCTAGAGTCTGATTGACCAGAGATCCTATCCCAATTCCCTTTATCTGTGTGATATGTAAAATTTTGCCTGTTTCCTCATCTGAAAAATGTTTCCTAATCCTCAAAATTTACCTTATCAGGTTATTTTGAGGATTAAGTAAAATAATTACATATAGCCTTCAGTACATTGTTTAACGTATGGTAAACATTAAATAAACAGCAGCTATTGCTATAATTAAGTTTCCTTGATGAGGGTACCCACTGTATTGTTGTATTCCAACTCAAAAGCAAGCACGGGATTTGCAGGGAATGGGAGAGGGTAGAAAGCAGCATAGAGAGCAGAGCAAGTTAAAGATCATGAAGGAAACAGAAACAGTCAATGGCAACCTAAATATATTGTGTACTTTCCTCTCACAGATTTTTCATTAAAATGGTAAATAAAAACAATCCTCATACTCAGTATTTGAAAAACTCAAGAGATTCACAGCTCTTTATCTAAAAACAAAAATAGGGGGTTCTCTGGTGGTGTAGTGGCTAGGTTGCAGCGATCTCAACGCCATGGACTGGGTTCCATTCCCAGCCGGGGAACCACCAAAACAAAACAAATAAAAAAAAAAACAAAAAACAAAAATAGCCATTTACACCTATACCTTGTGTACTACCCTTAAACCATTTTCCCACTAATACCAAGTTAGTATCATTAATCCTATTATAATAATAAAGGAAAAATATAAAGCTTTTGAGGGTAAAAATGTGATTTATGATTTTCAGAAAATTTTTTGATATCTACTGGTTACTTCTTAAATATGATCATGTGATCCCTTCAAAATAATGCACCTCACAGATGATTTCTTCTCAGAGATCATATTCTCTCCCCTGCAAATGGGTTAAGTCAGAAAGTCTCTGGAGTCAGAAAGACTAGAGTCAAATCTTGGCCTTAACATTTTCTAGAATAATCGCAGCTGACAATATTCTCAAGCCTCAGTTTAATCTGTATAATAATGGAGATGATAATATCTGGCAAAAAAAACAGGTGCTCAAAAAATTCCATGGAATAAATTAATAAGTATGGTAAGAAATTTTTAAAAAGAATTTTTGATGTATAATTTATAGATTTCATCTGCTTAAAGAATGTTATTTTTTTTAAAAAAAATACTATTTTTGGAACATTTCTTATGGTCTCTTCATGCTGCAGCCAGAGATCTTCCAGAAAACACAAATGCAGTCAGGTCACATGGCTCACTATACTCAGAAGGAAGTGAAACATCTCAGCACGGTATACCAAGTTCTCTTCTGTAACAGCCCTGCTTGCCTCTGTAGCCTCATTTCCTGTTACACCGCTCATTTCTGCAACCTCTATCTCCTCCAAATTCAAAGTGCCTTTGCTCTCATTTACCTCTGGGTCTTTGCACCTCAGTTCCTTCTCCCTGACATGCTCACCTTTACCTCCAATCTTTATTAATGTAACTCCTATTCATTCTCCAAGTCTCAGGTTCTCTGGCAAGTTCTTAATGCTGTCCCACTTCGCTGACTCCCTGTCTTGAGGTTCTGGAGTTCTTCTTCTTCCTAGATGCTCGCCTACCATCCAATGCTTTACTTTAGTAAGGCACTTACACTGTAACTGCCTACTGGTACTACTGAACTATCATATCCATTACTCTTAATCTCAGGGCCTGGCATACAGGAAGAGCTCAGTAAGTGTTTGGTAAACAAGTACAGGGATCATAGTGTTAATTCAATACCAAGGGTCCATTTGAATCAACAGGTTATATTCCTTCGTGTCCCCCATCCCCAGTGTCCCATTTTTACCTTTATTTGAAGGTAAAACTCAAGTAGGTATCACTCACTCAGGTTTAAAGATCTATTATAATGATCAGATTTATAATACTGTATCCATCCACTTCTATTTTAGTGCTTCTAAAATCTTTTTTTTTTTTTGGGGGGTGTGGGGGGGAGACGGGGGATGGCTCCCTGGCTGGGAATCAAACCCAGGCCGCAGCGTTGAGCACCGAAGCCTAGCCACTACACCACCAGGGAACCTCCCACTAAAATCTTGACATCAAAATGCAGGAGTGAGGTTCATACCACTTCAGACTTTAGACAATATTTTTTATTATTTATACTTATAAACAAAAAACTACCAATCTAGAATTTAAGATGAGGCCTAAGAATAACAATTTAATCACACAGTTTAGCTTAGAAAATTCTCTGAACTTCTATTAGATATAAGCTCTGATATCAGTAGGTTAGAAAACCAATGTGATGCCCATGTATTTTCTAGGAATCTTAGTGAATCACATTGTCAAAATTCAGCAATGTTCTTAAATGAATTTTTCAATTAAGAAGGAACACTGACAGTGGAAATGTAATATTAAAACCAATCCATTTCTAAATAACCCTAACTACTCTACTATGGTTGAAGAGGAATGTGGTTAGAAACAAAGACACTTAGATGTGCAAATTGTGTTTTCCATTTTCTGGCACTATTTTCAGATGCATAAATATTTCACCTTCAAATGACATGACATGTAAAGCATTTATCAGAAGCTTCATAGACATTTCAATGCTAATACCAGGTATATACAAAAATGTTTTAGTGAAAAGTACTAAAGCAGAGCTCGAAATCTTTTAATATATCAAAGTCGGTCTCTTTTTGAAGACAAATTTAGTGAGGCTAGCCCATGTTAATTTATAAGAGAAACTGATATTCCTTTTCATCAAAATATATGAAAAAATAATTGGAGGCAAAGACCTTTTTGGACAGTTTATAGTCACTGAATGTTTTAGCAGTTCCTTAAATACAATCCAAACTACGATTCAGTTTTGATTCAGTCTTTAGGAGATATTTATAAAAAGGTACTATTTGCTAATCATGTTTTTCATTAGAGTGAGACTGAAGAGTTCTTAAACACCTTTTGTATTATTTGCATTACTTGAATATCCAATCAGCACATCTCTTATACTTTTAAAAACAAAAAAGTATAGTTATTAAAATAAAGTTATTCTATATGTACTGACATAATTTTTCCAAAGTTCATTAACTCTCAAAAAAGCTACACAGAATAAAATGTGGTGGTATTTATACAATGGAATAAAATATGGGAGTCCCCTGGTGTTGTAGTGGCTAAGGCTTCGGCGCTGTCAATGCTGCGGCCTGGGTTTGATTCCCGGCTGGGGAACTACACACATAAAAAATAAAAAGTGAAATAAAATATGCACATGAAATACACACATTCCTGCACATATAAAGATTTACAAGGAAACTCATCAAACTGTTCAAAGTACGTCATCAATAAGGATTTGGGGAAAGGAATGGCAGTGGGTAAAAATACACCTTAGGCTGTGTTTCTGTAATCATTCATTTTTTTCAATCATGAGCATGAACTGCTTTTGAATTAAATTCATTCAAATTTAAAGTTGCTATTGGAGATGTTTTCTTTTATGAATGATACCGAACATACTATCTAAAGTCTTTTAAAGTGCAAAGGATATAAGAAACTTAACTATTGAGTACAGAGTAAATTCTTGTTTGGAAGTCCGTTTTTCAATCACTAGAAATCACCTTGGATAAGTACCAACTTAAAATTGTCTCCTTACCTCTAAAATGGAAGAGTAACAGTAGCTACCACATAGGTTACTGTAAAGATTAAGTGAGGTATTACACAAAATGAGCTTACTTAGTCCAGTGTCTTGCACACAGCAATAGCTAAATATCATTACTAATCTATCTAAATTCTTAGCACAGTTTCTTTCAGTCACATCCAAAACGAGTAGACAGAATGTGTACATCTGCTCAGAGTCCTTCTACTTAGGGTATTTCAGGAGATAAGTGCAATGTTTGGTTTTAAGGTAGAAACTTCAACTCTGTTATCTCAATACTGAGTGTGAAAAGCCCAGATATTTGTAAAATGCAGAGGTTCTTCCCACCATCATTTTCCCTCCTCAATCTCTAATGCCCTCCCCAGTCCTACTTTCCTTATACCAAATAACCTCCATCTTGGATTGCATAGTTTTGTACTCCTTGGCAATGGAAGGTATGAAAGAGTATTCAAAATCTGCCTATGAAAGTCAGAAAAATAAAAATTAGTTGAGGCTTTAGGAAAAAGGAACAATTAGGCCATTTCTCTTAGTGTTTCCAAGAGAGAAGGAAATATAATTGCATCAAAAGAGGGAGAGCAAATAGCCCACCACCAGGAGAAAACTATGGACCATTTTTTTTTATGGTTTTGCTTTGGTCATCTAAGAGTGACTATTTTCTGCAATTACAATCACATGTACCATTGTTGCTAAAAGTCTGAATCTGGTCATTTCTCTTTGACTTTGGAAACTTGGAGCCGAGTTTTCAAATAATATGTAAGGAAAATAACTAAATTCTTATCTTTAGAAATTTTCTACTAAAGAGTTAATACAATTCAGGTTTTTCAAACATTTATTAAGACCCTGCCAACTGTGAGCCAGGCATAATGTGTGCTGCCTGCATTTCCATGAAGAAGAATGAGCTCGAGATGAGGCACCCAGACAAAATGTATATGGGTAGTACGTGGCAGAGCTAGGATTGGAACACAGATGTAACCCCGAAGCTCATATTTATAAAATAGCATTAAATTTAGGCACTGTTTTTTCTGAAGCTCTCTGCCCAAACTGGAAACCCATTCTCCAAGCTTCAGGGGGTTGTTGTGAGGATGAAATGAAACAACACATGTCAAGGTACATCACAGCATTCAAAAACATGTAATTCGCTTCTCCTTCGTATTACATCTTGCATACCAATATAAGCTATCCTGACACTTTAAAAATTGGCTTTTAAGATCTTGAAAAAAATAGTTAGGAAAAAAAAGATCTTGCAAAAACTCTGGTCTTATCTTAGGCTTACTGACATCAAAAGTTCTGATCAATTGATATAATAAACTATTCTGTTTTACTTCGATAGCCATATATAAACGGTGATGCATGCAAAGTTCAGCAAATAACAGCTATCTCAATAATTCAAGACAAAATGTGATACCTTAAGTTTACAAGTCTTTATTTTAGAACGTGTTACATCGCAGCCTCACTGGAGATGGCATCTGCTATATGTTCATGACTACTTGAGTTCAATACAATTTTTAAATAATATAGAGTCTTAGTTTTTATCCCAGAGAAGTGCTATGTTGTTCAAGGTTTGTGTTCATATCCATACTGACCTGAGTACAGAGTTTTATCTCTTCTCTGATTATATTGATGTTTGTCATGTTCAAGTTAAATCCAATTTCTCAGGCTTTGACTATAATAAACACACAATTTGGGCTAGGGACCAAAATAAAACAGAACAAAATGTCCTCTATTTTATTATTTCCCTCCATTGTGGCATCCTTAGAATTTCAGTATTACAGAGAAAAGGTTTTGCTAATTAATTGCCACATAATTTTGAATAAAGAAACAGAAGACATGTGACAGACTCTACTTCAAATGAACTGTACACATTTTAGAAATAGCACTTCTTGCCATGGCTACAAAGTGTCTGCTAAATATTAACAAAGTTATGTAACAAGCCATAATATTAATTTATACTGTCTTTTAAGTTTTCAAATAAGGGTCAATAAATATTTCACTCTCTATAGACAAAAAACCAACAATGGCAAGTCCTTACAATTTTGTTTTCCCTTAATAAATTAAACAGGACAAAAAAGAAGTAAAAATATTTTAAGAATTTCCAAGTTACTTTAACATTCTGAATTATATTTACTTTATTACTGTAAATACATTTTCATTGAAATTTTAGGTACATAACTAGTTTTTTATTCTAAATTATAAATTAATACAAAGGACTACCCTTAGATTAACTCTTTTAGTTTCAAATTATTAATAGCTTTGACTAGCCCCCACAAATATTTTAAATCCGATTGGTAGTCTATTTTACATCAATGTACCAACAAAGTAAAGAGTTGATGAGACAATTTTATTCAACATTTAACTTAAAACCAAGTTTCATGGTAGAGTTATACATCACTGAGACCACATCTAAACTTACTTTCATGTACTGAGTCTAGCAGAAGTAACACCAGACCCTGTATGTGAATGTCTCGCATGAGATGGACAGCAATTTGAATATTTCACCTCAAGTATCACCGAAAGTGTGCTTGAGTGTGACACTGTTATGTTACAGAATTACATGCTTATGATTATGTAACAAAAGATTTGGTATAGATTACCTGCTCATAAAAATAAGGGCACTATTCGTGCCAGACCCTGTATAATACTTCATGTTTATATCGTAGGTTGAGGTTATTTACACCTTCTAGGGTTAAACATTTAGTACATTCCCTTTTTTTAAAAAAGAAAAGTTATTCAGTTTTCATAGGTATTATAGGTAATTTAAAATATGTAACTGAGAGCCTACTAGAAGCAAAGCACTCTATTAGGTTCATTGTGTGATTCAAAGATGACTAAGAGTTTGACCTTGTCTTTAGGGAGTATATGAGCTATGTAATACACCAGCTGATGGAGGAAATGAGACAGGTAAACAGTTAATTCCAAAACAAAACAGAAGATGTAAAAGTCTAAAAGAAAAATAAAAAGTGTGTTTCAGAAGTTTGCAGGAAGTAGAAAGTACTTTTAATTTGGAAACCCTAAAACAAAACAAGAGAAGAAGTAGCATGTGAGTTTGGTCTTAAAGGGTAGGGCAGAATTTGGACATTTAGTGATAAAAGCAAAGATATTCCAAGACGAAAAGAAAATTATGAGCATAGGGTCAGAGGCAGAGAGTTTGTAGTTTATGGCCTAAGTTCTAAAATAAAATATGCAATTAAATATTACACTTTAGTGTAATTTACTCATCATAATTTTGAGTAAAAAAAAGGTTTAACTGCTATTTCATTATTAGATGTAAAACTTGAGTCATTTGAACTGCCACTCCTGAAACTGAGGTTAATTCACCTATACTACATATTTAACTGAAACCTATACTTACTATTCTGATCTGTTGATAACTGTGTTTAACTTAGCTCCATTACTCTTTAGGAATTACTCATATATTGAGACTAATTTGCTGAAGAGGAAACAATTACAGACTAACGTAAGTAAAATGTCAGCTCAACAAACTGAGACAGGAGGAAAAGTTGTCAACATGGGGACAATGGAGAGGATGGAAAGATAGAGGAATGAATTAGTGAGTGGGAACAGTCTTTGCTATTTTGCATTTGTTTCAATTTACATACTACTGGAATCTGACCAAGTTGCTAAGGGAAAAAATTAAGTCATTGCTTTCAGTTGTTTCTGTTAGATTTTTAATTCAATAAAATATAATGCACTGGAATACACATGGAGGTGTCGGTGCCAATTCTAGGCTATTTTGTTCTGCGATCAACAGTATTTATGACAAGAAAACAAATTCTTACAATAAGCCTGTGGATTGTTACAGAGTTCATGAGGAATCCTATAGTTCTCCTAGAGTAGATTTTTACTCAGAAAACTATAAATCAATAGTATATTTTCTGTTCTTACATTTTCAGAGCTGTATACACAGTGTATGTTGACGTCATTGTGAAAAGTCAGTGATCAAACACCTGATCCTTCATTTGAGGCTCTTCCCATCTAGTCATCTATTCTGAAATTTTATATACCAATTATTTTTAAATATACATACTGTTATCAACCAGGCTTCTAAGCTGCAACCACAGAAAACAACTCTAGTTGGTCTAAACAGAAAAGGAATTTATTTGAAAGGACAGTTAGCCCAGAGTTGTTGGAAAAATTGGACGCCAGGCCCAGAAAACAAACAAGAGCAAAAGAAACCTGTGGAATAAGAATTACTACATAAAAACAGCCCATGAGTATCTTGTGCTGTCTTGGGACATGGGCCACTACAGCTCCTGCTCTGTGACTGGACAGTGAATGCCATCATTGGCACCATTGCCACAGATCTCCCTCCTTTTCCATTAGATGTTGCTATTCTTCCCCTTATGGAAAAATTTTCTATAGTCCCTGCTGTCAGCTCCTGATTCAAAAGTCTGGGTCACATGCTTAAAGCCCTAACCACAGATAAGGCTAAGAAAGCTATTAATAGTATCTGATCTTTTATGTTTTTATAGTAGGAGTTGGGCCCTGCCTTCTATCAAGACCTATACACAGAGGAATTAAAACTAAGAAGGTTCTTATGCTTGCTGGGCAGCCAAAAAGTCAAATAGCCAATACAGGAACACTTGCCTATTCAGGAAAGAATGGACAACTCAGTAAAGCCCTCTATTCTCTGGCCAGGTGCTCTGAAGTTAAACTCAGGCTCCTGCCCTCAGTTTTAAACCTCTTAGCTAGGCCCACATTCCCTTCTCTAAGTGCATTCAGCACAAGTTAGGCTCCTCATTGAGATTCCCGAGTTGATGTTTCACTCACTAGCCTACTGTTTTGTTCCCACAATTAGGCCACAATGGCCTCCCACCCTTGTCCCTGGAAACTGGTTCTCATACTGCTCCCTCTCTCACCAATGCCCCAATTCTTGGGCTTGGGTCAGAAGAGCTGGTATGAGTCACAACTTCATTACTTACTAGCCTGAGAAAATGCTAGTTATTAATCTCTGAGCCCCACCATACTCACAGGTTATCAAGATGACCAAATGAGAGGAAGTAAAAGCCCTTTACAGGCTAAAATTGTCAGCAGGATCTAATTAGTTAACATTCCTGATAGGCATGATAAACTCCCCCACTTCTTTCAGATTGTGGGCCTAGCTAGTTCTCTCTGGTTCTTCTGAGCACTGATGTCACGTTTCTTATAAAAATTAATTTTTTAATCAAAGTAGTATGTGCTCATAATTTTAAAAGTCTTATACACCTAATAGTAATAAAAGGTTTACCCTAAAAAACCTTCTGCTCTATTCCTTTTCTACTCCCAGTCCTGCTCCCTAGAGGCAACTACTCTCAATTCTTCGCCTTTCTCCTGGTATTTACCTCTCTATATTATCATTTTTACTAAATCAATATTCAGTGTTAATATTATAGTGACTATTTAAATACTGCTTATTGCTTACCCAAGCTCTGTACTAGAATTTCTTTTCAAATGTAATTTCAAATTTTTCTTGGAGATAATTGTTTTTCCACTTTTCCCACTTGCTTTGTTTTCTATAAATTTAGTGCTAATTCTTCATAAAGGCACCAAACAATTCATAAAATCTTTCATTGTTGCTTTTCACTTGTACATTCAGGTAACTGATTTCTTCCAGAGGGAGCCTTTCACCCTTCTAGTCCAGTATGGACTGAATGCTCATTAGACCTTCCGTACAACTATTAACAGTCAGTAGGATTTCCCTTTCTTCTTTCTTGTGTTGAACTCCAATTTTCTGGATCACACATTTCTTTGTTCTTAGTTTACTTGATTATTTAGTGGAAAACATCCTCAGTATCTTCCTGAGTGGGAGGTTCAGGGAAGGTTAAGTTTTTTGAGGCAAGACTGAAAAAATGCCTTTATTTAGCTTTGTACTTTATTAACAATTTGCCTAAGTATAGAATTTTGTGCTTAAAATTATTTTCCACCAGTTTCATGAAGGCCCTATGTCACGGTATTATATAGTATTTGGTTGCTGCTACAAAAAAAATATTTAATACCATTATTTCTATTTCTTTGTATGGACCCTAATTTTTCACTCTATGAAACATTTTAGAATCTTCTTTTTTTCCTGGTGTTCCATAGCGAAAAGGGATAAAACTTTTTAATACAAATATCTCTTTAGTTTTGACACTATTTCTTGTATTACTCTTAGATACTATCTGCTCTGGTATAAGTTTCTAAAACCATTATCTGTTAAGATGTTATGCCTACTGGATGAATACTATAGTTTCCTTATTTGTGTCCACTGTTGTTCAACTGTTATTTCTTTTACTTCCTGGTTTCTTTAATTTTACCTTTCAATTCTGTAGTTTTCATTTCTGCTACCTATTTCCAAGAGCTCATGTTTTTACTTTTAAAGCATTCCATTTATAGTTCGTTGATTCAATAAAATGTTCTTTTATATGAGGATATTTTTATTCTATTGAAGTTTTTTTCTGCTTCCTTCACTGTGTTGTTTCTTGTACTTCGTTGTCTTTGTTCTGATCTCTGTCTCAGTTTGGAAGTTTCCCTTAAAAGTCCAGTGAGCCTTAGATGGGTTTTCATTATTTCTGAGTGAGGCAGCTGTTTGGAAGCTCTGTTGCACAAGCTGGCTTGCTGACCACAGTGGTCCTCTCTTTCCAAGAGTGTTATGTTCCAAGATCCCCAGTGGATGCCTAAAACTGCCAACAGTGCTGAACACTATTTATCATGTTTTGTTCTATACATATATCCCTGTGATTAAATTTAATTTACAAATTAGGCACAGTAAGATTAACAATAACTAGTAATATAGAATTATAACAATATACTATAATGTTTTGTAAATGTGGCCTCACTCTCAAATTATCTTATACTGTACTCACCCTCCTTGTGATGATGTAAGATTATACAATGCCTATGTGATGAGATGAAGTGAAGTGAATGACATAAGAATTGTGACACAGCACTGGGACTGTGTTACTTCAACACAAACACTATGTATTGAGATAGTTGATCTAATAACCAAGTTGGCTACTAAGTGAATAACGGGCGGGTAGCGTATACAGCGTGGAGACGGTGAATAGAGTTTATGTCCTAGGTGGGATGGAGCAGAAAGACGCAAGATTTCATCACAGCACTCAGAACAGCACACAATTTAAAACTTATGAATTGTTTATTCTGGAATTTCCATTTAATATTTTTGGACTGTGGCTGACCATGGATAACTGAAACCATGGATAAGGAGGGACTACTGTATTTTTCTTTGTAGAACAACTGGAAGGCAAACTGGCTTTGGCTTTTTCATTATGGAACTCCTGAGCAGAACTTTATCATGGAACTCTAAAACACCACTATCTATAGGTATATACACTCCTGAGCTGTTCAACATTTCTAAAGCTCCAGTTTTATTGTCCTGTACCTGCTTGGCTTGGACTAGAACAAAGGAAGACAAGGATGTGATCTCACCATTTAATTTGTAGGCATTCACATAATTCTACATGTCGACCTTGTACCTTACCACCCCACCCCTTTGTAGGTATTTACAGATTTGGAATCTTTCTAGTTCAATTTCTTTGGAAAATAAATCTTAGGTCTCTTGTGTTTAGTAGGAGGTGGGGGTACAGAGAAGGGAATTGAAGGGGCAGGTCGGGATTTGCCATTTGGCTGCAAGTGATACTGATGTTAAAAAAAAATGGACCACCAAAACAAAATAAAAAGTACTCACCCATATATATGTGGGAAATAATAAAAAGTGGTACAAATCAGAGTGGGGGTGTGGGGGTGGTGGACTGTTTATAGAGCATACTTAGAAAGCCAGCTCATTCTAAGGAGTAAAACAAAACCTCATCCCTTTCTAACATCATATATAAAGGTGAATTTCTAGGTGGGGTTAAGAGTCCATCCATTCAGTATTCAGACTTAAAACCAAATCTCTTTTTTTAGTCCTATATCACACTTATCCCTCTTTCCCCAAGTACTGCCTGTGAATTGCCTCTTTTCCTCAGCAGCCCCCTTTAAAAAGGCTCTAGAGTTGTAGACCTCTCTGTTAAGCCAGCAATCAGTTCTTTATTCGCTTTCCAGCTTCCACAAATTTCAATATCCTTTTTCTGTTGTTTTCTTTTCAGGTATCTTTACTTTTTTTTTTTGGTTGGTTCCCTGAGCGGGGATCAAACCCAAGCTGTGTGGTGAGTGCGCTGAAGCCTAGCCATTATACCATCAGGGAACTCCCCTCTTTTTCAGGTATCTTTGTCCTTGAGGGTTTGTACTTACTTTACTCTTTTGCTCTAATATTAGAGCTTTTAAGGAAAAAGAAATAAACATGTTCAATATGCTATGTAGAAAATCAAGTGAAGTTAAACCTACTTTTAAAATGCCATTAAGGTGTAGCCCCATTACTCTAATACTGACTGCCTAATTGTCTGAATAAAATGCATTCTCAGTGTAGGCCAGGAATCCTCTTTTATCCACTTTCCAAATCACTCTTACTGTCTGCCTATATTGCCTCTTTTTACAATGCTCTTAAAACTATTAAATCACCTCTCCACCCTGAAGGGCACATCTAGTCTCAAGGTCCCAGCCTCCCTTGATAGAACTGAACTCTAAAACTGGGCTTTAATTTTTAAAGTTAAATCTAATTTGGAAAAAAAATGTAACAGACATTAATTAAACACATTTACTGAATGGCTACTATATTTCAGGCATTGGGGATGCAAAGGTGAGAATAATATGGTCCTACCCTAAAGTCGCCCAACAAGCTAGTCTTGAAGCCTTTCTTAACTGGTAGTCTGAGTCACAGAACACAGAAAATTATTTTGATGACCATTTTCTTAACTCTTTCCAAAAGGGTACATAAGACACACTAATTCATACTACACACAACAGATACCTCAGAGTATTATACAAGTTAAAACATGGTAGTGAAGGATTCAAATCTAGTTTGTCTGGTTCCATCCAGCACCTGAGCTTTTAAGCTTTACTGTATAAAATCCCTTACCAAGTGATCAAATATTCTCCTTCCCCTGGAAACGACGTAAAAATTATGTTGAATGTATGGTATATCATAAACCTTAATATTAATAGTATCATGGGCATAGGAGAAAGATAAGGCCTACACAGAGAGCAAAAAGCAAAGACCAAATAATGAAAGGAAACAAAAGGGCCATGCACAGCCAAATTTAAGGACATTTTTAAAAAGTAACCAAAATTACGGTACTACAAGGACTGCTGTTTTTTATCTCAAATATACTAAAAAAAATACAATTTCTACCTAAATGATTTAAAAATTTAACTCATTTAACATAAGAGAAATAAAAATCAAATACTACTTAAGATCCAGGAGCTGGCTCACCATTTTACTTTTCATTCAAAAGTTAGAACAACAAAACTACATTAAGGGATGTTTTCCCATTTTTAAAAATAGCCAAGTATACACAAATACACTTTAATTTCTTATTTTTTAAACACATCAAAAATAAAACCTATTTGAGAAAACAGAAATTGTTATACATTTTTGGTAATGTTGCAACCTTCAAATTTTTCTGTAGAGGCATTTTCTGACAAATCTAGTTTTACAGAAAAGAATTAACAGGTCAAGCTGCTGGGCTATTTTTGATTAACACATTTTCCTGTAATCTGACACCTAAACAGTCTACTATAATTAATACAATGATTGGTATCTTAAACCAGTAAGAAAATATGTTAATGGCATTTTGACTGTGGTAATAAAATTAGTACAACTGCTAAAAAGATAATGGTAAATAAGGTTTTAAAAGATACTTTATGTAATAGGACCTCAAGTTTTTCACTCATGTTTATCAAAGTCTTTTTCTATATAATTCCTCTCATTTTACTGCTGACATTTTTAACTGGGGCTTTCATTTTATTGTTTCTTTCTCCAAGTCCTATTAATTTGTTAATTAAGACAAATAATATACATTATTTTCAAGTTAGAAAAATGTGCTTAGCTTTCCTAAACCATTAACATTCTCTTCTAATTGTCAACTTCCAATGTTCTTTTCACAAATAGTCATTAGATAAATTTCTCAAGCAATTTCATGTCATACAGCTTGTTCTCTTTTAATATATGGCCACAGAAAGCTAAGAATGCATTCTATCAAGGTGGCAATTTCCCTCTGCTCTCCGATAGGTCTCTCTTCAGCTCTGAACTAGTATTTACCAATAGATATGTAATTCCTTTCATGTAACTTTCATGTCATTTGCCTAAACACAAAAAATGTGCCATCCTAACTTAAAAATGTTAGTTTAAATTATAATGAATGAAGCACATGATTCTAGCACTAACTGTGCCCTGCACTATATAGGCTGTTGCCTGATATACAGGTTAGGCTTGAAAACATTCAGAATATTTTAAAATTTAAATCAGAAACACTGCCCAATCCTTTGATTCAAATAAATTTGTTATCTAAATTTACCTTCACTGTTGTTACAAACTTTCAGTCTTATCCTAAACACTTCAGCATCAATAAGGCACTGAGTGTGACGATAAGAATCTAATTTACCCAAGGACTCCTAGATCAAGAATAACCTTCATATCTGGGAAACAGGGCTAGTTCAAAGCTTGGGTGCAAACACAGTGTAAGAAGGTAGTAGCTGGGTAATTGCATATTGGCATACCTACCTTACAGGGAAGAAAGAGCCTTGAGTCTCATCTACTGATCTTAAGTCACTAGTATTGAATGTTTGGTTTTAGTACTAAATGAAGAGCCACATTAATAATAACCCTCAATTCTGTCTCAGATGCTGTAACTATACATTCTAAACAAACTGGACCTTTCACATCTCAAACAATGTAATAGTGGAATATTGGTTGCATTTTCAATCTGAAAGAAAAATATTTAATTTTACAAGTCAAAATTAAAAATTAGAATTTCATACCTTGAGCAAGCATGTTAAATTCCAAGAACAGTGCTATGTGGTAAAGTTCCATGGCTTCTTCTGCCCTGGTCATGTTTGGTTTCCCTGCGACGAGAGCCTGAACTTCACTGAGACTCCCCACAGAGGGGCTACAGTGCAAAACAGAGAGGTCCACCACGTCGGTATACATACAGTGTAATATAACTTTTGCATATTTTTTTGGTATAATGGACTCATCTAATATAATTCTTGTGGGAGTCCTCAAAGTTCGGTCTGTGATTTCTTCACCAGTCCGTATCCTCCTTTGTAGTAAATTTCGAAAAAATGGGGACCGTGCTGAAATAATAGCCTTGTGAGCTTTGAGCTCTTCATCTAAACAGTTCTGATTTCCACCAAAAGCTTCAACCAGTTCAGAGTCTGAAGAAAAACTAAGGACGACATCATAGTAACACATGTAATCAAAAAGTCCACGCATATCTACATCAAGGGAATTTGGTGTTCCAAATTCTTCACTAAGCTGAACGAGGATATCAACATTTTGAAACCTTGAGTCCTCCATTCCAAACTCTCCTGTATAAAGGTAGTGTAACAAAGCAGAAAACATGGGCATATCTATACCAGCTGTATTGATGTCCATTATGATCTCTGCCCCATACTCAGGTGAAGAAGAAAGCAGTGTTTTAAAAAATGGACACCTTGCCGCCAAAATAGCACGGTGAACAGGAAAACAAGTTTCTTGAAATATTAAGTCTACATCAGTACAATACTTGTACTCATAAAGATCGGCCATATCTTTCTGCAATGTCCGGGCTTCTGGTCTAGCCAAACTGGCTTGTAGAGAAAGCTCCTTTAAAGCTGATGTTCCCTCATATTCCTCCACTAATGCATTGACATCTCTAACATCCCACCCAGAGAGGAGTTCTCGCATCTGCTTGGCATGATCAGCAGACCTATTAGATTTTCGACGCTTAATAAACTTCTTTTTGAGGGTGGCAAGGCCAGAGGTTCTCTTTTTTTTGTCTTGTGGTTTCTCATGGCCATGGTCAAGGCTATATAATTTTGATTCACAACCATAGCCTTGCTGAGAATAGGATGATGTCCCTAAGAAGAAAATTAAACAAAGAAAAATGTGGTTTTTTAAACATTCATTTTCAATATTTACTTTAACATATATTTCATGTTAAAAATTTTTACAGTTATTCTTGAATCATTCAAATAAAACTGATTCTTGTTTTTATAAAGGAAGATAAAAGGTAATAATTCATTTTATATGAAATAAGGAAAAGGACAAACAAAGCAGATTCTTAATCTTAAAAAATGATTTTGGTTCTCAGGTATTTTTAGAAAATGAGAGGCAGATTTGAAAGTTAAGGATATTATTTATATATAATTGTGAAATATTTTTCCCCCTTAACTACCACAAGACTGAATTTGTATGGGGAAATAAATGGACCAGGACATTAGAAACATGTATTTCACTATTTCGCTAACAATGAAGATTGCTCCTTTTCCTACGGTTATTGGCAATTATAATTAAGACCATCAAAGAAAATGCCAACTGTGCTAAAGTGACTTGGTTAGGATAAAAATCATAAAACCAGATTTACATTTTTGGAAAAAATATCTGGATGCTACAGAATTATTATCTATAATAACTTTCACAGCTCAATACTCTTTACATCCAAAAAGACCACTGAAAACACAATTCTATTTATATTCACAAAAGAAAATCAAGTTAGAAAACAGTTACCTATAAAAGTCTGTTGGGCTTGGGAATTTCCCCCTACTCTTGGGGAACACGAATGAGAATAATTAGATGCATTAGCACCCATTTTCTTCAGTCACTCAGGCATTCCATCTGCTGGTTCTTCAGAGTATAATCCCAGAGGCCTTTATGAACTTTCAACCCTGGATCCAGCAGCCTCTTTTCATCCACTTCTTGGTATGAAAACAAAAATAATTTTATTCACCTTTTTTCAAATGTATCTCAAATTACACAGTAAAAGAAAAAGCTATCAAAAATTGCTGTTATTTGCAAATAATGATATGCTGTCAAATTCACATATAAAAATTTCAAAAAATGTAAACAAATAGTTAAACTTGAATTATGAATTACGTGTTAGCTGCAATTTTGAGCCATAAAATATACTAATTATATACTTCCTATGACAGCAAAAATTAACATATTATACTAACTTAAATATATAGTTATAGAAGAATATTTCAAATCACAGAGCTAAGTATTTACAGACTAAAAATAAAGTTTCCAATTTTTAAAAAAACAGAGGCAATCATCACTTACTATAATCTAACATTCTAACCAATCTACACTTAGGCAGTTGATACCAGTACTACATAGACAAAAAAGCAAGGAAGTGATTGCTTTGTTGTTTTTCTGCCTTAGATAAAACTCCTTTATTTTTAAAATGTGAAACTGGGCATTTTACTGAAGGAAAGGAAAGGTGAACAGGAAAAACTAAGTATCTTTAGACCAAGCTTGTCTAAACCATGGCCCACGGGCTGCATGTAGCCCAGGATAGCTTTGAATGTGGCCCAACATCAATTCATTCTTTCCTAAACTTTATGAGATTTTCTTTGTGACCTTTTTTAAAAGTTCATCAGCTTTCATTAAGTGTTAGTGTATCCTGTGAGTGGCCCAACACAATCCTTCCTCCAATGTGGGCCAAGGTAAGCCAAAAGACTGGACACCCCTGCTTTAGGCTACTTGTTCTATAGCAATTTTAAGAGAAGTCATGATACACTGAAACACAAAGAAAAACGAACACATTTATCTATCCTCCCCATAAAGCCCTGAAATAAAAATAATGCTGTCTATTACCTGATATTTTGACTTACCATGAACAGAGCAGTACCATTAAGAGACCATTTTAATAATTGTAGAATAAATTCCATACCATGGAACCTTAACTTTCAGAGCTGCCAGCACGGGATATACACATGCAGAGAGAAGAAAATGTAAGGAGAACAGGGTTAAGAGGAAGACTTCTAAATCTCAATAGCATCTGGATAAATAAAATTTATCTGACTAAAAGGGCAATGGTTTAAGAGAAAACACAAGTAAAAATCTATTATTAGAGTATTAGGAAACCAACAAGGAGACAGTTAATGTAGCTTCATAATGAAGGATGAAGTTTTAACAAATAGAATTACACACACAAGAACTGTGTCAAGATTCTTGGAATTCATTTTCATCTCTGTTATAGACACAGCATAACTACAGAAATTCAAGTTTAAGAAAATCATTAAGATTTGTGTTTTCCTTCTATCTATTTCCACCATACATGAAAATTTATTTATTTAGCCACAGAATTACTTTCTACTCAGATACTCTGGGAAGTAGCAGTAACTTCAATCGTATCATTTACTCATAGAAGCAAATTTCATATTTGAAATTTACCTATCCACCTAGTATAACACAGCACATTAGACTTTTTACTTCAGTGAATGCTACTTAGGTCAGAAAGGCTATAGGCAGCCAGAGATGTGACAGTGTGTTCTGTAAGAACTACTAAGCAAGGAATCCAAAGAGTTTAATATACTGAGAATACAATAAATATTAAATCAGTGGTGTCCAACATTTTGGCTTCCCTGGGTCACACTGGAAGAACTGTCTTGGGCCACACATAAAACACACTAATGATAGCTGATGAGCTTAAAAAGAAATGTTGCACACTAGGTGGTGAACTTACTACACAAGTTGACAATGCACTGTAGAAATGTACACCTGGAATCTATGTAATTCTTGCTAACAAATGTCACCCCGATATGTCTAACAATAAAAGATACTCTAAAAGAAAAATGCTGCAAAAAAATTTCTAAGAATGTGTGTTAGGCCACTTTGAAAGCCATCCTGGACTGCAGGATGGACATGCTTGCATTAAATGGTCAAGAAAATTATTTCTTCACCCACCAGTGAGTCAGTTTTCTATTGTTAAATATCAGAAATGTAGCCAAGGCTGCCTTCTTTTGTAATTCATTTTGAATGCTGTCAATTTTTATAAAAAAGAATTAAATCTGCTGTCTTAATTTCAACTCAAACGCGAAAAAAAACAGTAAGTCTAATACATCTTTGTTTATAAACTGAGCTCCCTAAAAGCTTCAAGATTCTATCAGGCATTTTTAGGGATTCCTTAAAAGAAATCAGGCTCCTAGATAGCCCGTTTGTGACCTCATTTACAGGTCAAATCCTATTCTCATTATAAAGATTTGTATTTAAAACATAAAAACTGCAGACAATCCTTTCTCAAATTTTAAATTATATTAAGAAAAATCCCAATGCACTGTAGAACTGTATGCCTGAAACCTATGTAATCCTTGCTAACAGATGTCACCCCAATAAGTCTAACAATAAAACTAAATTAAAAAAAAAAAAAAAAGAAAAAGAAAAATCCAGAATAAAAATGAGGGGAAAAATCAGTAAGATGAGGTTTGACTCAGGAAGTAATTGGTGGATGTTGAAAAGTGTTAGTAAAATGTTTCTAAAATTCACTTTCTTCTTTATTCATTCCTGAAGTTCCGTATTGCTTCATTTTTTTTAATGTCTAATGACCACAGAGCAAACTCACTTAGCATAAAATACGCTGCTGAAACAAAACAAGGAAGAATGGAGGAAAAATCAGAGTCCACAGAAGTGGACAGATTCCCCCTCACTTTACTGCATTCTGTGTGCGCGCATGCACACAAACACACGCACACAAATTATCTTCATCTGAGAATTCTGTAAGGTTTGTAGGATCTGTTTGAGATTTAAAACACATCAAAAACGCCTTTTAAAAAAGCTCAGAGAGACAACAAAATGGCGGCGTGAGAGGGACCTACGGGAAAACACCTCTGGAGATTACGACTAAAAAAATACCTATACCCCAACCAAAGACCCTCTACACAACACACAACCACAACTAAGAAACCTACTCGTGGCATTAAGGTACTTGTACACAGGCAAAGGGTTACACAAAAGAGAACTAAAAGGGAAGAACGGAAACATGGCCGGGCGTGGGTCCCCGCTTGGAACTCTACAGTTGGGGGAGGGAGGAGGAAGGCGGCAGCGGGAGAGCGCTTTGGGCCTCCCTCGGTCGCGGGACAGAGGAAAGGAAGCCTGCAGGCGGGGTGTGAGATCCGCACCCACCTCACTTTGGCCCCAGGAGGTCCAGACTTGTTCGCAAACAGCAGTGGCCAGCCTTCACTCCGGTTCCCAAAGGAGTTACAATGGCTGGGCGGTGAGGAGCTGCAGTACGAACTCTCAGGCCGGAAGGGGAAGGAGAGAGTGGGCCGCGCATGCGTGTTTCTCGGCCCACACCAGGAGGATGAGACCAGCAAAGAGGACTCACCTCAAGGCGCAGGGTAGAACCCGCGCACAGAGAAAACCAAGAACAGAAAGGCGCAATCACGCCCAAACTCCCTGCACAAGCCCGAAGCCACAAGAAGAAAAGAAAGCCACAAATGCCCCTCTCCCACAGACCTCTGCCCACCCAGTATCAGCAGTGAACACAAACTGCAACTGGTAAGAGTCCAGAGAGGTTGGAAATATGAGAAACCAGAGAATTAAAGAGACGGGGACAGATGACCCATTAGAAACAGAGCTCAAAGCAACAATTATAAAAAGGTTTAAGGAACTGAATGATAATTTCAACAGAGAGATAGCAAGCATTAAAGAAGATTTCAAACCATTATAAAGGACCAGAGAGAGACAATAACTACCTTAACTGAAATGAACAACAGTATAAAAGTCACCAAACAAGATACAATGGAAGTGCAAAGCAGTGATTTATAGGAAAAGCCAGTTAGAACTGAAAACACACAGAACAGATAGAGATGAGAATCCAGAAAAATGAAGATGGTTTGAGATTCCTCTGGGATAATTTTAAGTGCAAGAATATCAGAATCATAGGTATTCCAGAAGGGACAGAGGAAAAGCAAGGGATAAATAAATTATTTGAAGAAATAATGATTGAAAAATTTTCCTAACCTGGGAAAGGAAATAGACATGTAAGTCCAGGATGCACAGAGAATCCCAAGCAAGATGAGCCCAAACAAGAACACACCAAGGAGTTCCTTGATGGTGTAGTGGCTAAGGCTTTGGTGTTGTCAACGCTGTGGCCTGGGTTCGATTTCCAGCCAGGGAACTACCCACATAACAAAACAACAACAACAACAACAACAAAAACACACACACCAAAACACATCATAATTAAAATGGCAAAAGTTAAAGAAAAAGAGAAAATTCTCTTTTTCTACTTTGGGCAAAAGAAATGCAAGCAGTAACATATAAAGGGACACCAATTCAATTTTCAGCTGATTTCTTACCAGAAACTTTGCAGGCCAGAAGGGACTGGCAGAAAATACTCAACGTGATGAAAACCAAGGATCTACAACCAAGAAATCCAGCAAGGCTAGCATTCAAAATTGAAGGACAGATAAAGAGCTTCTCAGATAAGGAAAAGTTAAAGAAATACATCACCCCTAAACCAGTACTACAAAAAATCTTAGAGGAACTTCTTTAATATGGGAGGAGGGATAGGAGAGTGGATAAAATAAGGGAAAGGGATGGAGAAATTTAGTTGGATTGTTGACATAAAATCAAAAGCAACAAAGAAACACAGTCAATGATTTAGTACTTACTAAATATAAGGTGATGGAAAGAGAAGTCACATTAGGTGATGAACTTATTATACATCAAGTTGACAATGCACTGTAGAATTGTATGCCTGAAACCTATGTAATCCTTGCTAGGTCTAACAATAAAAATGAATTAAAAAGAAAAAAAATAATTTAGTACTTACCTGAGGGTAAGGGGGAAGTGGGGTCGGGGAGAAGGGACAAGGATACAAATATATGATGATGGAAAGAGAACTGACTCTGGGTGATGAACACATAATACAACATATAGAAGATGTAATGTAGAATTGTATACCTGGGGCCTATGTAATTTTTACTAATCAATGTCACTCCAATAAATTAAAAACGAAACAAAACAAAACCCTCAATGGGCACAATTAGATAATCTAAAGCAACCATATAAGGGCTACAAGCCATCATCAGTTCACTGGAGACACAAGAACAGCTAGCAAGCACTAGGGAAGTTACAGACGGAGACAAGGATGCTTGGCCACCTGCCATTATAATGAGTACCACAGCTGGGGTCTCATCATTGGAGAGGCTGCTTAAAATAAAAGTGTCTTTGGCACTTAGGGACAGAGTCTCTTCCTGGTAGCTCCCAGTCAGTGGGAATCCCACTGAAGAAGAACTGGTTTGGGTTAACATTCCTATCTCCTACTGGAGCTCTAACACTAAAGTAAACATAGGCCTTGGAAAGACTTGGTGGGAGGGATTTTTCTAGATCAGCTATAACTCTTAAATTCACCCTTTGTCCCTAGTTTCAAATCCTGGGTGTAACCCTGACTGTGCAATTCTAGTACTAAAGCCCTATTTCTGGAAATTCTCAGGGAACAAATTCGTTTCTTTCTTAGGTAACCAAAATCCTATGCCAAATGGATCACAGTATTTATGTTTACTTCTTAATCTAATCCGCTGTCCTTAGATGCTGGAAATGAGAGTTAGTCACAGTCTAATCTCTCCAGGGATGTTTTCATTCTAGCCAAACACTATCTGTATCCTTCATAAAACAAGAAGAAATCCAATCTTTGTAAGATATAACGGGGGACGGGGGAGGCTACAGGAGTAGGAGAGGCTCACAGGATGCAATGGCCCTAGAAAACTGATAAATTCTTTTTCTAGATTCATCCTTCTGGGAGAGCTCCCTCTGTTAATGGCTGACATGATCAATCTGAATCAGATGATCTAACCGACTTAAAATAAGCTTCAGTGATTACAGCACACCTATTGGGAGGAAAATCATACAGAATGCAAGAGAATTAACAAACATATGATAATTTTTTAGAGAAGTCACATTAGGTGGTGAACTTATTATACATCAAGTTGACAATGCACTGTAGATTTGTATGCCTGAAACCTATGTAATCCTTGCTAACAGATGTCACCCCAATAAGCCTAACAATAAAAATGAATTTAAAAATAAATAAATATTTATTTTTGTCACTAAACAGAATTAAACCCTTAAAAAAAACACAAACAAAAACCAAAAACCAACCTCTCTTCTCAAAAAACTCTAAGACCAGCATTTCCAAAGTGTCTTCCTAAAATCTGAAAAAATGCAGAATTAAAGCCTGACAGGTTTCTTTACTTCAGTACATTTTAGCATCTTTCAAGTGCTAAGGTGTACCGCAAACTTCCAAAAGGAAGTATTCAGCATGATCTAAAGAAGCCACTTTCCCTTACTTTCTAATTTTAAACTGTATCATGAAAAATTTCAAAAATATACAAAAGAGAACAGTCACCAAGTCTCCATCACCCAGATTCCAGAATTATCAAAATTGTTTTGGCTTATATTTAAATGCTTAAATTTGACGTGTAAAGCTTATAGATAGAATTTAAATGCTACCAGATTCTCATAGAAATAAAAATATGAAGACACCTGTATATTGTGATTATAATGATTATCATAAAACCCATCAGTTATTGAGTACTATGAGCCAGCCATTTTGAGCAGTTAATATGAATTAACTCCTTTAATTTTCTCCACAATATGAGGTGTAGGTCTATTATTAGCCCCACATTATATAAGGAGAGATTGGGAAGTTAGGAAAATGAGGAATGGAAGGCTTAGTTGCTTAACCAAGGTCACAGAGCTGGTAAACTGCAAAACCAGGCTTAGCATTCAGGCTCTTACAAACAATGTAAATTTTGCAATTTTTTTCCCTCCTAAATGTCTGAAGGAAAAATTCCCAGAGTAGACTAATACAGTTCTATTCCAGAAATGGGAAGCAACTACACACCTGACAGTGTGACTTTTGACACTTAAAAGGATCTTTCATGTTAAGCAAAAAAAATGACTTAATAGGATAGCTTATGAGATCAAAACAAAAGTGCCTTTCTGAATATTTACAGCCAGAATACAGGTTGCTTGATGGGAGGTTGACAATTTTTTATGCTTGATGATCCATCTATCCAATCCTCAGCATTTGCTATATGCCAAGTACAGGAGACTCTCAGTTAACTGGCTCCCAAGGGGAATGATAGATGCCAGGTAGGTAAATGTAAGCAGAGTCTATTGTACTTAGAGAGGCCCTGGAACTACAGCAAATTGCATTCTGAACAGGACCTCTTGTGAAATTAAGAAAGACTACTGGCTTTCTAGTTCAGAGCCAGACCTTCAAGAATTAATAGGAGTACATCAAGTGAAGGAAGAAGAAACAGGACAAATGAGTAGGAATAACTCCCAACCCTAAACCCCTCTAATCTACATAATTACTTACATTCCCACCGAATGGTGAAGTTTCCCAAGGGTAGGCACTCAGCATATTTTTCTTAGAATCCTTACCATCTACCACAAGATAGACACACAATATTTGAGTGAATAAATATTAGCTATTATCATGAATGTTGATACATAATGTGTCTAAGGCCTAAGGAGTACACATGCTTGAGTGTACGGTGAGGAGTTGAATCAGAAAGCCTCAAATCCCATACTAAGGTGTTGAGCCCTTATTTAGCACATAATGGGGGAACTACTGGAGCAAAGCATAGAATAGTAAAACAGAAGCACCATTATATTTGTTTTTTAGAAAGATTACTAAACATCCTGAAGGAAGAAGGTACGTCATGCAGGAAGACCTGTTAGAGTCTATGGTCCAGGAAATTGTTAATAAGGATCTGACTTTCTTTACCTCTAAAATGAGTATAGTATCACCTATTTTACCAGGCTGTTTTAAGAGTTAAATAAGGTAGCAAATATAGACTGACACTGGAAAGCAGAAGTAGTCCATCATAAGAGAAGTGTTTTCAGGAGGAGCCAGCTCTTCTGCCAGGTCTGACCTGGCTTGGATGAAACACATATTAGAGATGCTGAGGTTATTTGGAAAAACTCACTTTTTATACACTTACCACTGAGGACCAACTCCTGGAAAGTGATGGGTAAAGGGCCTATGTGGCTGCACTAGGAAGACACGAATGGACCCCTTACTCAGCCACCTTTACCTCAGAGGTCGCACTCAAAATGCTTCATCTCGACTTAAAACCTCAGAATAAGGTCCTCCTAAAGTAACTGGTGGAAGAATGGAATAGAAGGCTGAAAAAGGTTCAGAAGCCTCACTCTCTCTCAGCCCCTGGACCTTGATTAATCTCCCTTGTCTGAGTCTCTGGCAGTGGTAACTGCAACCTGATTCAGAAGCCTGGGCCAGAGCAGTGACAGCCATAGCAGCCAGAGCAGGAACTGCTTGCTCAGCCAGCCCCAACACCCAGTCCTTTGTTATCTTTTCCTAGCAGCTATATCCCCCCAAACTGAGGCAGCTCTGGAAGAAACAAGAACATTTTTGTCCAACAGCTAGGAAAAAGGATGGAAATGATTATGAGGCCCTCCAAGATAGATTGTAGAATCTGCTCAGTCAACTGTATTATAAGGTAAAGGTGCCATGTGGAACTTTTTTGTTCATGATAAAGACTAGTTTTGAGCCAAGCGCACAATATTTCAGTGAACAAATGAAACTACACTTCTAATTGGGGACAACTGTTTTTGTTGTTGACTTAGTGGTGTATATAGGAAGGTGACTCTGGAAGTTTCAGAGAAGGCAATGACAAATTTGAATCTAGATTTGCATTTACAGATTTGCGAAGAGAAATAGAGCTGAAACCAGAGCATATATTCAAAGCCAAAAAATTCACATTTTCTGACACAAACTTAACAAATGTTAAAAAATACACAAGGGTATACTTCTTGATGAGCTTTTAAGGGCTCTACTGGCAGAGGTGGAGAGATAAGAGAACATGCTGAGTGAACCTGACAGTAAGCCTGAGACTATGATTGCACAGTGAGAGAGCAAAATAAAGAACAAAACAGAAACAAGAATACAAAAACTCAAAGGTATATTCATCCAAGGCAGTCTTAATAAAGACATCTAATTCCAAAGTATTGGGAATAGTCATGTGAATGATCCCATGAATTATTCAAGTTCCTATAAATGGGAAGATTACAATGGCTTGGGAACTATAGGTAAGTCTGTACTAAAATTCTGGTTTTTCCCCCCATATCATTCACACTAAGAGAGTTCAAATAAATGTAGGAAAAAACACCTCAATACTTTAAATTTTCAATGAAAAGGAAGAGCAAGCTATATACAATGGGGCATTGGCCTTAATAATGACCACTCATTCCATTCTGATGGGTTTCTGCTCATCAGAGTACCTGCTGATACTTACTGAATCTTTGTTAGCATGTCAAATGAAGATGTGTTTCTCCTAAATTTCTTCTGAAGTCTAAAGTTAGAAAGAATTTTTTACACAAAGGTCCTAGTGAATAAAGTAGTGGTAGGTTTGATTATGAACAAGTTTTGAAAAACTAGCTATGAAGGACCCTCTTGCAGAGACACCAATAAGACTTCTTAGGTAAAACAAGAAGTAGAAAATCAAACTCTTACCCTCATAGGGATCATTCGAGGCCTTTCTTGGAACTATGATTTAAAAAACTTTCCTATCTCTCTCCTTAACCTCACTGCTCATCCTGTGCTACCTACTTGTAGCAGAAACACTGAAAGAGGGTATTACAATCCAAATATATGAAACTAGAACAGATATTGTGGGTCCTGCTGCATCTCTTAAAACAGAATTTGCATTTGTCTAGGACAGCTATAATAAAAAAATAAGATAATCCATATGAAGTCCTTATCACAAAACACCTAGTGAATGCCCACCAAATTAGTGAGGAGGTGATGGAGGGGGAGAAGGGAATGATGATGAAGTCTCTACCGTGCATGACTGGGTAGTGAGCAATACTGGGAACCAAGAAGAAAAACAGGATGCAATTTGTGGGTGAACTGGGAATAAACATAATGAGTGTGAGGTCCCAGAAAGACAGGGCAAGGAAGAAGTACTGCAAACAGAGCATATATAAAGGAAGAAGTCTAAAACGTTTTCTAATACTAGTATTTTCACTTTTGGAGAGATGCATTACAATACATAATAATAGCATTCTCTCAATATAGTTCATCTACTTCTGATTTGAGGATATTATTAACAAATATTCTATCAGCGTTTCAAAAACTAAATGAAGAGTCTAAGAATTGGTACTGTTCATTTCTTGAGGCCCAAAGCCATTTGGCCTAACTGCATTACTACACAGTGCCCTGCGAAACAAAGGTGACATCCAAGTTCTCTTCCAATCCTTTAACATGTCTGAATGCATGTGTTCTTCCAATAGTATCTGTATTATTGTCATTATCGTTAAGACATCCTGAATGTTAAAGTATTTTAATAACTAAGGTTTTTAGTGATTTTTTTTTCTTTTTGGTATGTGGGTAGCTCCCTGGCTGGGAATCAAACCCAGGCTGCAGCGCGACAGTGCCAGCGCTGAAGCCTTAAGCCACTACACCATCAGGGAACTCCCCTAGTAATTAATTTTTGAAACCAAAATTCAGTTGTCTCATATCCGGCTTCTCTGAACAGAAAATAATACTCTTAGGTTCACTGTGCCAAGAAAGTAACACCTCACATGAAGAGGATATGTCTTCTACATGGTAATCATTACGGGAACGTCTTGTCAGTAGTAATACCCTGCCAGTAATCTCCCATCCCACAAATGAATAAACGTGTATTTTCTAGAATCATTAACAAAATATACAAATAAAATTCCCTAACTATTTTCTTCATCTTTAATCTCTCCTCACTTCTCTTTTTAATGAAATAAATGAATCTATTTCCTAATATAGATACTGGGTACCATTGAAATAGATCTAAGTTGTCTCCTTAGAAAGCATTTCCTGTTCCTTTTTCACAAAGTTTTCACATAGTTCACTCTTTCATTTTATTCAGGTCTTTGCTCAAATGCCATCCCCTCAAAGAGACTTTCCCTAATCATCCTCTATAAAAAACATCGTATCCTATCATATCCCATCCCATCCGGTCCCATTATTCTCTATCCCAGGGGTGTCCAATCTTTTGGCTTCCCTGGGCCCCACTGGAAGAAAGAATTGTCTTGGGCCACACATAAAATACACCAACAGTGACTATAGATTATGAGCTAATAAAAAACTTGCAAATAATCTCATAATGTTTTAAGAACGTTTATGAATTTGCATTGGGCCACATTCAAAGAAGTCCTGGGCCACATGCAGTCCACTGGCTGGCTGCAGGTTGAACAAGATTGCTCTATCTGGTTTCTTCAGCTTATTTTTCTTTACAGTACTGTTTAGCACTTAAAATAACACACTTGTTTGCTTGTTAATTGTCTCACACTACAATGTAAGTTCCACGAGAGCCAGAACTTCATTTATCTAACACTAAACCCTCAGCACATAGAACAGTGCCTGGCACACAGGAGGCATTCAGTTGAAAACTAATAAAATCAGTTTTTAAAAAATAAACATAGGGAGTTCCCTGGTGGTGTAGTGGCTAAGGCTTCAGCGCTATCAACACTGCGGCCTCAGTTCGATTCCCAGCCAGGAAACTACCCACATTAAAAAACAAACAAACAAATAAACAATAAAAAAATAAACATTTGGGGGGTTCCGTGGTGGTCTAGTGGCTAGGTTTCAGTGCCATGGCCTGGGTTCACTTCCCGGTCAGGGAACCAACCAACCAACCAAATAAATAAATAAATAAAAATAAACAAACATTTAATAAGAAAAGCCTTGTCTGTTATCACTTTTTAAACTTTTCAGTCCAAAAATTGCCTCTTGGGATCCATATTCCTTGTATACAGCCTAAGCCTCTTAGTAGAGTGATTTAAAAATTGCACGAATACTCAGGAGGAAAAAAACACATTTCCTAGACAAAAGATGTATAGATCACAGTCTCAAATATGACTCTGTTGAGACGCTTCAAAATATATAAGCAAGAGAACAATTATTTTAAAATAAACAATACTGATTCTTCAAAAAATTAAACATGGAATTACCATACAACCCAGCAATTCCACTTCTGGCTATTTACTGCCACCCCCACCTACCCACAATTAAAAATAAGAACATGAACAGATATTTGTACATATATGGTCATAGCAACATTATTCACAATGGCCAAAAGGTGGAAGCAATCTAAATGTCCACCAACAGACAAATAGATAAACAAAATGTGGTATATACATACAATGGCATATTTTTAAGCCTTAAAAAGGAAGGATATTCCGATACATGCTACAACATGGATAAATCTTGAGGACATTATATTAAGTAAAAATAACAATAGTTCCCTGGTGGTGTAGTGGCTAGGCTTTGGCGCTGTCAATGCTGTGGCCTGGGTTCGGTTCCCAGCCAGGGAACTACCCACATTAAATAATAATAATAATAATAATAACAATAACAATAACAACAACAACAATAATAATGAGTCGGGGGGGGGGGAACAACAACAATAATAATGAGTCGGGGGCGGGGGGTTCCCTGGTGGTGTAGTGGCTAGCCTTCAGTGCTCTCAATGCTGTGGCCTGGGCTAGATTACCAGCCAGGGAACTACCCCCCCCCCCCAAACAACAACAACAACAACAACAAAAAAAAACAATGAGTCAGAGAAGGACAAATATCGTATGATTTTATTTATATGAGATACCCAGAGTAGTTAGAATCACAGAGACAGAAAGTAGAATGATTGTTGCCAGGGGCTGGGGAGTTAGTATTTAAGGGTACAGAGTTTCAGTTGGAGGAGATAAAGTTCTGGAGAAAGAAGTTGGTGACAGTTGACCAACAATATGAATGTACTTAGAGTCACTAGATACTTAAAACCAGTTAAAATGGTAAATGTTACGTTACATATTTTAACGATAATTTTTTAAAAGTAAATAGAAAAAAACTCCATGAAAACAGAAAAGCAATGATATCTCTACGTGTCTTCCCTTTCTTACATTCTTTTAATGGCTATAGTGCAAGTATCTTATAACAGGGATATATAGTTTACAAGGGCTTTCTCACATTAAGTCTTCAATGTAGACAAGACAGGAAAGGAAGGCTTCATTCTCTTCATTCCCTGAGGTAGAGAAGTGAACTGACTTATCCAAAGCAAAATATATATAATAAAATGGCAAAACCAAAAATAGATTCCAGCATTTTTATCCCTAATTTAGTGTTTTATCCTCTAAACAAGAAAGCATCTCAGAAGTATTCAGTCCAATATCAACCTTCCTGAAGAGAACAGCTGTGTCTTCCTCAGGCTATTCTATGTCTATTGCACTGAAGTTTCCACTTTAGCACACAACTAAGGTTAAGGGACAGATCTTAAATTAATCTCTAATGCTCTGCATTATTGGTGAACAATAATAAGTTTCTGGACTGTGGAGTATATCCACAAACATCAAACCCCCTAGCATTCAAACAGTGAAGACAATTACGACTATATTTTTCTATTTTCACTCCTTTCTCCTTTGCAGAAGATAACTTGTAATTTCTGTAATAAAGAAAAAAGATGCACAAAAGTAGAGAGAAGAGTAAAACAAACCTCCACCCAACACCAAATTTCAACAATTACTAATTTATGGTAGTCCTGCATCACTATATCCCAATCCACTCTCTACCCAATCCTTCTGGAGTATTTTAAAGCAAATCCCTGATAGCATATTATTTCATCTGTAAATATTTACATATATATCTCTTTTAAAAAGGATGTAAAAGAACAACTAAAATACTATTATAGTATCTAAAATAATTCCTTAATAAGAACTTCCTAGGTAAGTGTTCACATTTCCCCAATTGTTTCATTTTTTTTTCTTAGTTTTTTTTTTTTTTTAATCAAAACCCAAGTAAGGCTCATACATTGTAACTGGATGACTGTCTCTCTTAAATTTCCTTTAACAAGTTCCTCCCACTCCTCTCTTTTCCCCCTTGTAATTTTTTTTGGTTGAGGATAACTAGTAACAATTGGATTTTTCTAGCCTTTTTGACATAAATTAACTTTAAATAGTAATATTTTACAAAAAGTTCTGTAAAAAGCTATTTTCATTTCATAATATATCAGAGGTATTGAAATATAGCCACATTGAGGATCATTTCCAATTTTTCAATATTATTAGCAGTCCTGCAATTCTTTTACATATATCTTTGACCACTCTAAGTTATGCCATTAGAATAAATATCAAGAAGTAGGATTACTGGATTAAAGGATATACATATTTCTAATTTGGAGGTATACTGTCAGAAAAGTTGCAATTTATACTCCTAACTCTGCATGAGAATGGCAAAAAACTCTGGTCATTACTAATCTTTGCCAAGATGATAAAGGAAAAATTATCTTATTATTTCAATCTTCATTTTTTAAAACTGTAAGTGAAACTGAATCTCAATATATTTATTAGACTCTATGTTTCTTTATATTCTTTACCCATCCTTCTGACTGTCCTTTTTATTAATTTGTGATACTTTTTATATTGACATTAAAATATCAAGGTAGACCAAAGAACTTGAAAACCTTTGTCCGCAAAGACTTATGTACCCCAATGTTCATTGCAGCGCTGTTCACAGTGGCCAAAACACGGAAACAACCAAAGGTCCCTGTGACAGATGACTGGATAGAGAAGCTGTGGTACATATACACAATGGAATATTACTCAGCTGTAAGAAAAGATGAAATATTGCCATTTGCAACAAAATGGATGGACCTGGAGATCATCATGCTAAGTGAAATAAGCCAGATAGAAAAAACAAAGAACTGCATGATTTCACTCATATGCGGAATATAAAACTGAAAGCAAAGAAAAAAAGAAATGAACAAACAAATAACCCATGGAC